>JABCMJ010002997.1:0-33644 GCA_014822125.1 Arbutus unedo
GACAACTCTGAAAATTCAGGCTGGTCGGTCTGGTTTGGCTGGGTTTATTTCATGCCTAGCTCATCTTGTGCCGCGAAGTCTGGTCCAGTAGCGTGGGTTTTTGTTTAGTTTCTCGGCATCCAGTTTTGATTGGGCATGATGTACTACTAGTTATGGTTCTTCTGGTTATCCTTGCTTGGGTTTTTGTTCTTGGCTTTTATTCTGTTAAACTCCGACTTGTGTTGTACGAGTTCTTCTCTCTATAAAACTGATGTTATGGTGGTTACCCCCAGCCCCCCAAAAACACACATACACACACACAAAAGAAAAAGAAAAAGAAAAAGAAAAAGAATGGGCAAAGCATTCCCAAGTTAAAACACAATGGAAACTGAAAAGAGGGGGAAAAAGAATGGGCAAAGCATCCCTAAGTTAAATAAAATGAAAAGTTGCACTAAAGTATACAAGTAGTCATGGACAATTGTATTCAAGTTCTTCTTTTTGTCATTGAAATTGACTTCAACCTACGTTTACAGTTAAGAGAGATAGCAATGGCAACGACGTAAAAATTATCAACACGTGTCATAATCTTCACACTTAGACTTGAAGTTTAGTTGATACTACAAATAAATCCATTACAGAAAGCTAAAAACACAATGGATCCGGTATCGTCCCAATTCGTTGCTTGCAATGATATGCAACAGAACATCTCCTTCCAAAAAGCTTCAATGGACTCCAATTTCAATAAACATGTGTTTATCATACCCTGTTATCAGATCGCACAAGTATAATATTTATGGTCAAGTGAATTTGAAAAATAAACTCATCTCACTTCCACTGTTTATTAAGCCTCCGGCTCCTGCAAGGATATGACAGTTTCAAAGGCTCCAACTAGAGCTTTCACCTTGTTCTTCCTCTTCTCTAGAAGCTTACTGGCTGTCTCCTCTATCACATCATTGTATGCCTGAGTCTCCTTCTTCCCTTGCTTCTGATTCTTCCCTTCCATATTCTCCATCTGGGTTTTTGTTTCTGTACCAATTTCTTCTACCTCTTCCCTATCCTTGCACTCCCTTTGGCTTCCTTCACCAGCTTCTTCCGTCTTTTCTGCAGAATTGTCTTTGGAATTTTTAGCTGCACTCTCTTCTCCTTCCTTGTCATCGCCATCAACTATCTCTTCTTGGTGACTCTCACGACTTTCATCTTTTCTGATCTCTTCAACAACTTCTTCCTCAGCTTCTTCCATGTGAACATCCAGAAATTCATTTTGATTTTCTAAAACACTTGATGACTCGTATGTCTGTATTTCCTGGTTTTGAGTTTTCTCTGGTTCAGCTGCTCTGATTTGTGAAATTCCCCCAGTGTCTGCCTTCATATTCTGCTTTTGAGCTTCTTCCATTACCGAAACTTGAGATGGAGAATCATTGTTGCTCTCCTCAACCTTTATGTCTCTCTCTTCTTCGACATCACTAACAGGCTTTTGTTGGTCTTCTTGATGGCATTCAACCACTGGAATAGTATCAGCTCTTATATCTGGCAAACTACAATTTTGAGCTTTGGTTGACACAGCAGCGGCACAAGTAGGAGCATCGGCGTTTTGCTTCTGAATAGTGGTCCTCTTCTTATTACTGGAAACTACTGAATGAGAATTCCCCGCATCCCTATGTGCTTTCAAAAACCTCTCCTTGTGAGGTTTTGGCAAAGAGGAGTTTGTTTTTGTCACAAGGTTAGACGAGGACTGGAGATTAATTTTCTCCATGGGTTTAATCAAAGTATGAGATCTCTGTAAACGAGAGTTAGGCGATGGAGGCTTGTCAAAGGACCTTCTTCTATTGAGAGTTGGTTTCTGGGCAGCACTACAGGAGGAGGAGGGTTGTGTTCTGCCTTGAATCGAATGGGTAGGAGCTGAGCTCATGGTAGGCTTCAAATAGTTTGGAATACGTTTCTCAGATGGGGTTGTTGAAGGGGCATGTTTTTCACCAGGAGGGCGGCTTGGGGAAGGTGCACTAGGGCTCCTTTTACCGTGTGTGGTGGTATCAGCTTGCCGCGGATATGAAGGAGATGTTCCTCTCTTCTCTTTCCCAGGACCATGCTGATCTTTTGCCAGTGTTGCCATGAATCAATGGCTACGCATTAATTTAGAAGAACCTGCATCAAGAGTCCAAAGTACAAGTTAAACTGACACACACATACACACGCAAGCGCGGAGAGAGAGAGAGAGAGAGCAACAGATGATCCATCTCCTAATGAAATTGGAAAAGTCACTGGCACTCCAATATTTATCCAACGTCAGTTATTGTAACATCAGGCATCAACCAACACGGACAAGGATTTCCTCTAAATTCCAATTAGAAAATGGAATTAATGTTCATGTAACCATAACAACTGTTTGGTATCAGCTCCACCAACATAGGAAGATTCTGCTCAAAACATCCATAAAGGTCAAATCCACAAGGGCTTTAATCCAGTCATCCATCCACATACACCGAGACTGTTTACGGGTCGGGTTGAGTTGGACTTAACCCTAATCATTGATTTCAACAATGGGGATGGATGTTGCTTGGAAACGAATTAGTAGATTATAAATACATACGTGAAAGTAAAATGGTGCTTGAAAATTGCAAACTGAGAGTTACAGGCTCTTATTGTCATCACAATATTGCCCAAGGCATTAAATTGAAGGAGATGTCCAATCAATTACCAAAAGTACAGATTTCATAACAGAGGCTACTCCTATAGGATATTGCAAGTGAGAATCTCAAATCTCTTTCCTGGTTGTGTGAGATTAGTTCATGTAACTTATGTTTAACATGTTTTGGCAAATTTCCAGGTTGTTATGCTTTCAATTTATTTCAATTATTGTCTGTCAATTACTAAATGAATATGTTGAATCACGATGTTAGATTAGTGTTATGACACAAGTATGGACTTTGAGGTTTAGAATGTTAGTTGAACTCTGAAAATTAAGGTATTATGAGAATACCCCAACTTTGGAATCTTTGATGAACATTGTAGAAATTGAAACTATTGTACATATATAAATATTTATATTCTCTGTGAGAATATTTATATATATGTGTTTTTTAGCCCTGATGCGACTTTAGCTGAGTTATGACTTAAACCTTGAGGTGTCATTTAGTCAAGCTGCGTCTTTAGCATGTTATGCATTTAACCGTGTCATGTGTTTTGCTAAGTTATGTATTGAACCGTGTTATATTCTTTATTATATCGTGCCTTTCTCAATACAGTCTAGTGTCGTCAAGTACAGGAAGTACCTTGGTGTCGGCACGATATTTGGAAAATATAACGTTTGGTAACGCTTGGGAACATGACAATCAGGAGTGTTAGCGGTTGGGAGCATGATTAGCATGAGGTTGTTATCGAATGGGAGTACTATAATAGAAATTTTTGGTACATATGACGTGGTTATAATCAATGGTTGTGATTGAAAGTCGATGACTTGTATAACATATGAATGAGGAAAGAGTTGGGAGTAATTAATAGATTTCCACAATATCACTTCAACATTAAAAATGATATAAAAGTGTCCTGAAGCAGACAAAAGGAAACGAAAAAACCAAACAGAATGAAAGATGTATAATAATAGTCTGGGAAACAATTTTTAAAGCGGGGTTACCTGTAGTCCGCGTTAATCAAGCAAACATACAATATACAGTGGGGGAATGGCAAAAATGAACGAGAGAGAGAGAGAGAGAGAGAAATGGCATGAAACCCATGAAGCGAACCTTGTATAAATGAATAAGAAAAAGCCTCTTCTTCCAGGGAGGAGGACAAAATTAGGGAAAGAAATCTGGAAAAGGGGTGGATGGGCATGAAGGAAGAAAAATGATTGATGAGGTTTTGGCTTTTTATGATTGGGTTGGTTAATAGTGTGTGAGAGCGTTAATTATGCAGGACCCAAGATGATGGCATTGGGAGGACAGCCAATACTTGCAACAATATTTCCGTTCAGTCACCCAACCAACGGTTGACCATTTCCAAACTGCCCTAATTTAGGGTACCAATTACCAACCCCAATTAAATTCGGAATTTCTTAGTAAGTGTGGAAAACGATTTCTCTATTTTCTACTTCAATTTTCAAATCTTCATGTTGTGTGTTCAAAAATGCCCATCTTTCCTTCTCTTCTACCACAAATATTCTCTCTCTCTCTCTCTCAAATGTATCAACCTCCCATACGTAAAATTAAATGTGCCCAATGTGAATTACTCAAAATTTAATTTTATCTTTTTACTTTTAAACTTTTAAATTTTTTTTTTCAACTGTGCATGATCAACATTGTACATATACCTATTTATCTAATCTCTCTCCAATAATTATCTCACTTACTCACCACCCAACCTCATCCGTCTCCTTAAGAATTAATTAGTGATCCCTAGGTGCATTTGTTGTTGCATTTCTAGGTTCATGGTAATGAATCAATCCTTTTTTCCTATCACATTCATTCCGATCTTTGAGATTTGCCACCAAACACCCATCATATTCTCAACCCTATAAATACTACACCATCTTGCCATTTCATGCCACAAAATTAAAGAGAGATTTAGAGAGAGAGAGAGAGAGAGAGAGAAAAAGGGGTTATCCAGGCAGAGATCCCCTGCCGAGTTCGATTTCCACCATTACCTTACCAATTTCTTTGCCGAAACCACAATTTTAGATTGGAATTTCTTACCTTCAACCCATAGATTCAATAATTTCTAGATTAGTCGCTTAGTTTATTATTTAATCGCTTTTTTTTTTAAACTGAGTTTCAAATTATTCCAATCACGCTACACTCGCACATGCATATATACACTTTTACGGTGTTATGATGCCCACGATTCCCTATCAGATTTTGTGATAGCAAGATTGTCAACACGATCATATTTTGTTAAAATTATATCGTTATGCTGCGTAGATAAAATTTGTCGTGTTTTTGAGATTCTGCAAAGAGATGAGATACTATTGAGATTCTGATTGAACTGTTGAGTTGTTGATAAAATTTTGGTCAGTCATATTTATAGACGTTATGCTGCTTAAATTTCTAAAGTTAAATCTGTCGTTACTTGAATGTGGGAAAAAACTTTGAGTCATACGTTGGAAATACTGGTTCGAATGACATTTTTAACATGGAAGCGGGGGATGTCAGGTGTACATTATAACTTAGTTCATGTGTAAAGACAAAGTAAGTGTTCGTTAATGGAAATAATGTGAACTGGTTTGAATGGTCTATCGTGGCAGTGTTGTTATTATCTGGGCGTTGTCCCATTTTAGAGAATTCCAACTAGGAGTAGCTTGAGATGGTTGAAGGTGACTTTAGAGACGTCTACGATGACAACTTTGGACCTTGAGGGGGTGACGACCAGTGTCTTGAGCGTCCTTGAGCAAATAAAAAAGGAAAGCGACTAAGGTTTGTTAATGCCTGACCTGGTGAAGCCACCTATCATTGACCTGGTGAAGCCACCTATCATAGGATCTTGATGGGGTGGCATAATTATTGACTTGAGAGGACAGTAGAAGGTTCATTTCTTGTTGAGTCAATATTCAAGTCGGATACTTAACCTCAGACTATGAACCCTTGATACGTAAGGACTGATCAATATCAAGTGAGTGCTTTATGCTAATCACGAGATCAGCTTGGCAAAGTTTCGCAATTAGCGCCCTTGAGGGCTCAGAATCTCGAGGAGGGAGACTGAATTAATGACCTACTCCCCAAAAAAAGAGAAAAGAAGTGTGAGCCCGCCTAAAATTCGCTAGCTTATTCTCCAACCTATTTAAGGAATCACCAGCTAGGGGTCAATTACGTTTTTCATGATCCAACACTCGTACACTCATACCTACATACACTTTTTCTCTCTATTGTACATCTAACTTGATCATTCAGGAGTCTTTGAAAAAAAAAATCATTCCCGATCATTGAACTTATTTCTAGAAACCAACACAGGTTTTCAAGATCATTGAACCAATTTCCAACACCATCAATAAGTATAAGCACAATAGCTCATTATTTATGTTACAGTGTTGAATATGTGATTGATGCTACTTGTATATGTTAGAGATGCTAAAGTTGTGTTTGGACAGAATTAATTTTTATTAAAGACAATAGGTATTGGTGTTTAATGATTTTTTGAATAGTTTTTATCAAATTTTATTAGGATTAATATTTATCTCAACAAGAGTGATCAGAAAATTATAAATAACATTGATCAAATTTCAAAAAAGTCCCAAGTAAGACGGCCATAAGAAACAAAAGACGTGAAAACTAATTTTTAAAATTTTTTTTTCCCGAACTCTTTTGAGATTTTTGATTATAATTTTTTACTTTTAAGATTTTGATTTTGAAGAAAATAATTAGTCAATACATTAGACGGGAATCGGATAAAAGTCTTAAAAAAAAAATAGTAGCAATAATATTAAATAGTTTTTCGCCATTTTGACTTAAAATTTTTTTTTTTCAAACTGAAAAGTATAAAATATTTTGCACAATATGGCATGCAATGTACGAAAATTACATTTCTCCTTTTAGGAAAAGTCTATATAATTAAGCGTTCTGAGCACGCTTAATTATAGCTCACGTTATTTATAATTAATTCATATTATGTGTACTTATTGTTTCAATACACATACTCAATTATAGCAAAATCACACGTAATACACACCATAAAGAGCCATAACGGATGAACCAAACAATACGTAACAAGTAGAACCGTACACATAGTATGAGGTAAAATGCACTGACCTCCCTTAAAGTTACTAACAAATGTAGGGACCTCTCAAAATATTATTCCCCTGAGGTAAAATGTCCTACTAATGTCTATAAAAAGACCCTCAAATTATTCCCTCATCTCTGAAAGCATACAGATCCTCTCTCCCTCCTCAACCTGATCACACTAAGTTATAATAATCCTCTCCCTTGGTTATTTTTCCAATGAATTAGTTATGGATGTAGTATGAAAAAAGGGAGCAAAAGATGCAGCAATGCACCACCATTTCCATTTCCATTTGCAACAGAATGGCAACAGATGCAAAACAGATAGAGAAAATGTAGCAGGTGCATCTCACATGGCCGAACATTTCTATTTTAGAAAATGCAACAGATACAGAAAGACACAAATGAGTTCATGCATTATTAAATCCCTCCGGAGATGATGCGATATGATATTACTTGTTTTATATTTCATGAAAATAAGTAACACGAGTTTTTTGAAACAAAATCTACGTCTAGGTTATCCCTTGTGCTCCCAACAAAAGGCGTGTGGTTAAGTTTAAGTTTAAAGAGATGTGTAAATGTGAGGTCCCGAGATTTGATATCTATTGTTTGTTGTAGAGCTTAGTGTATTTAAGTTTAATGTTTAATTGTGGTTTGGTTGTAATGATTTTGAATGTTCAGGCTCAATGTGGAGGTGCCAGTAGCTCGAGGAGGTTAATGTAATTAACCTAATTATGAGCATAAATAGATAGAAAACCCTAAAAAATAATTTTTTTTATAATAAAAATAGACAGCTTTTTCTAGAACTCTAAACCCTAGATTGTGCGAAGTCGTCAACTAAGAAGTCATATAGGGCGTTGAGAGCTTCACATAGAGCTCTAGATCAATCAAGTACACGGATTGTTCGAGGGATTTTTGTTCATAACAGCGTGTTTTGCATTTTTATCACATATAAAGTAGAATTTCATGTTGATTTACATCGAGATCCGTAGATCATGTTTAATTCAATGATATAAAATATGTGTTGTTTTTAGTATGTGATCAAGTCATGCATATTCTGTGTGAATTTCAGGATAATTTGGATAGTTAGATTGCAGAAATGAAGGCCAAAATGAGATTATTTGCAAAGAACAAAATCTAAACAAGATAGAACATAGCGATAATTAGATTTTAGAAAATTTCGTTAGGGCTGTTTTAAAACTCTAAAATTTCTGAAATTTTTACTGGGAATTAGTTTATGTGTCTAATGTGTTGGGTTAAAATTCTGTAGGCTAATTCAAAGTATAAAATTCGAGAAAAATCAGTGACTGAGCTACAGCGGATTCGCATCTATTCTGACTGCACTGGCACACTTTGAGAAAATGAGCATAACTTTTAGTACGAGTATTAAAATTTACACAGTTTATTTTGTTTGAAGCTAGACACATTGTGTTTTAAACAAATGTATATTTTGTATTTTATTTTTACCCGAGCAAAATCAATTTTTCGAAGCAGTCTTAGTATTTCAAAATAAGATATCCAACTTTGAACCGATACGATGGTGTCGTCCAAACTCTATTTTTAACATATTATCTATCGTGTGAAGGCTTCTAGAGTGTAATTTATATTGACATTGGGCTCAATATAAATACTTATACATTATAACGTTTTGTAATTTTTAAGGTCGAATCTAACTATATAGTTTTATCAACTCAAGCGATCTACAAAAAAAAAAAAAGAATATTTTCTTTTTTATTTCCGGCTTGTTTCTTACCTTCCGATCCATTTAGGGTTACTGTTTAAGTCTGGAATTGATCATTGATGGTGCATATGAGCATGCATGGAAGTCGAATACCGGGTAGGGGATGACCCGTCAGTCTAGTAGCCCGTGAACTCTATTTGGAGTCCTTTTGATTCTTTCAGTGAATTAAAGACCATGAAACAATTGGGTAAAGAGGTGTCCCGTTGGTCGGAGCGGCCCGTAAACTCTATGATAGAGCTCCCGATGTGAGCAGCCCGTGGTGCAAGACTGTCAAAATATTGCATGAGTCGCATGTCAAGCATAATAGTATTGTGGTTGTTTCGTCGGATATTTATCTTATCGTTTATGCATATTACATTGTTGATGCGAGCATGCTTTAATCAACATTTTGATGTTTCAATATGACTTCCTACCCGGAGCATGCTTTAATCAACATTTTGATGTTTCAATATGACTTCCTACCCGGACTCCAACTTATGTTTTTTTTTTTTGTAAATTGACAATTTGCAAATAATGATGTGGATCCGATGACTTATGCTCCTAAGTTTTCGAATATAGATGGATAATGATATTTAGTATTTATTTTAGTCAATTATTCTAATCTTTCAGATGTTGACTGTTTATTGGGCATTGTGGGCCGCAGTTGATTATTTGTTATTGGTTCAGTAGTTAGATTTGAAATACCTTTTTTTTAGTTATTTTCCATTTATTTTGTCATTTGGTTGTTTGTGGGGGCCGTAGGGATTTTATTTTGCATTGTTGAAACTGTTTTGAATGATCTTGAAATTGTAAGAGTTTAATGAAATTGATAAAAGATGCACTTTGAATTTACTACACAGATTTTTTTAATTGTAATTTTGAGATTAATTATATTTTATTATTATTGCGCATTATATCTTTGAAGTTTGAAGTGTGACAGCGATCCACCCCTCCAAATCCAAGAGAATGTGTTAAAACAAGCAGGTGATGCTACCAAGGAACGAGGATGAAAGCACAAACATGTACTAACCGATGTGCATAAAACATGGAGAATATGATGTTCCAAGGCATCTGAAGGAACTATTAACCCATTTCAAAGCAAATGAATGTAAAACGGGGGAAAAGTCCAATTACCAACCTTACCTCACGATTGATATCATTTTACATTTACAAACTGAATTCACGAAAAGAAGTAACACGAGTTTTTTTAAACAAAATCTACGTCTCCATAAATAAGATATGAATAAAAAGATGGGTGAGATAATTTTATCCTCTCCTAAACGGATAAAATATTTGGAATCCAAAGACGTAAATAATTTCTACATATAACGATTCAAATTGTCATATCTAGAGCGACAACTCTATCCTTACCTTTAACCTCTAAAAAACGGTCCCTAATTATCTTGGCCCCCCCCCAGGATTCGAAATTTATTATGGATACCTTTCAAATCAGCTTCGGAAAACTAGAAGCTTTTTATGCATAAAATAAGATGCAATCAGGAGCCGCACATTTAATTTAATACAAATCAGAAAGCCCGGAGTGTTGCTGTCCACTTATTAAAGTTGTGCCCTGCAAGTGTTCACTTTTGTAATCGCAAAACAACCCCCTCCCCACTTCCCCACGGGGCCCGTATTTAGAGGTGAAATTGATTCGATTTAGGTGAAAAATTTGGATAAAATTGATAATTTTGATTTGAGTTTTTATAAATTAAAATTGAAGTTGAACTAAACTTTTTTAATTTGATTTGGTTTGATTTTATTTGTTCGATAGGGTTTGAATTCAAAATTAAAAGAAAAGACCCATATCAAATAGATCAAACTCCGATTAATTTTTATTTTAAAATCGATTTTTGATTTGATTGAATCTAAGCCCAAGATAAAAAATTAAAACCCAGTAAAATTGATATATAAAATTTTAAGTCATACTAAAATTAAAATTTCGTAACAAATCAAAGGTAAAAAAAAAAAACATATATGAACCTAGTTATTTTATTTCCTAGGGTTCAGTATAGAAGTCGGTTCGGTTTGGTTCCTAGGTAACTAAAACCGAAAATCAAACCGAATTTTTTAAAATATTTCAAACCAGACCGATTAGACTAAAAAATCGAACCAAATCATCGATTCGGTCTGATTTACCAGTTTGATTCGACTTTTCAATTTAGACTTTCACTCCTACCCATATTACACTTTCACAATTCACGGCATGTTTAGGCGATTCCGTTTTCCCTTCTGCATTATACAACTTCAAATTTTGGGTGTTTGCCCCCTGTTTTGAGAATTAATTTTAAACAAAATCATTATAAGCAAAATAATTAAATAAAAAATAAGCAAATTAAATAAAAAATTTTATGGTCAACAAAATAATTCAAAAATAATTTTATAAGAAAAATAATTTTATAAATTTTGATGATAATTCAAAAATTTATTAGTTCACGAGCACCTATCATCATTAGAGTTATTTCCGTCTAATGCATGGGAATATAGAGAATTTGCATGGTCAACAAAATTAAATCAAATTAACCTTTCAAAAGAAACATACTTAGTGTGAATTTGGCCAGTGCCCAAGATGGATGGAGAAAAAATAGAGTCAAAATTAAATTAAAGTAGTAGATTAGTAGTGTTTTTAACTTTTTGCTTTGTAGATATCTGTATTGTTTTTGTTCAATAAGGCAAAAAGATGGAGAAAAAATAGAGTGGATTCATCGTGATAGAGCTTCCAAGATCACTATCTGGGGATGATGTGTAGGTGAATATTGATTGACAGATCAAAATCATTCATTTTCTCTCTATTTGGGTGCCATATACTGTTGAGACACTCAGTAGACTTTATATTCGAGAGGTAGTCCAGCTTCATGGGTTGATAGTGTCTAGTGTGTTGGATCAAAATCCCAGATTTATGTAACGATTTTGATTGAGCCTTCAGGAAGCACTTGGAAGGGATTTATAGGTGAGTACCGCATTCCATCCTCAAATGGACAGATAGTATGAGTGCACAGTTCAAATTCTTGAGGCCATGTTGAGGGCTTGTGTATTAAATTTTTGAGGTTCATGGGAGGACCACTTAATGTTGGAGGAGTTTGACTATAATAACAATTTTTAGTCGAGCATTGGAATGCCTCCTTATGAGGCACTCAACGGCAGGCCTTGCAAATCACCAGTATATTGGACTAAGGCTGGCGAAGGCACGATGTTAGGGCCTAATCTGATTTGGGAGACTACAGACAAGATTGTTCAGATATGGCAGCAGTTGCTCACCATTTAAAGCTGTTAGAAAAGTTATGCTGATCGCAGAAGGCGACTATTAACTTGAGGTGGGCGATCATATTTTCTTGAAAGTCACAACAAGAAAAAGGGTTGAGGCGGTTTGGTCGTGTGGCAAGCTATCGCCGACATTTGTTTGATCATTCGAGATTTTGGAGAGAATAGGAGAGGTGGCATATCGACTTGCATTGCCACCAAGGCTGTCATGAGTTTATGATGCATTTCATGTGTCTATGTTGCGTAAATATGAACCCGTTGCGTTACATATGCTAGACTTGGCTGAATTAGATATTGAAGAGGTTATATCATATGAGGAAAGACCAATGAAGATTCTGGACACTCGAGAGCAGGTTTTGCGTAGTAACACTATTTTTGTTGACCAAGATGTTGTCGCTTCATCACAGAGTGGAGGAGGCTACATCGAAGCAGGAGTCAGAAGTTCGTTCTAAATACCCAGAATTGTTCCACCCTTGCGACGATAGATTTTCAGGATGGAATTTCTTATGGAGGACCAGCAATCCGAGATTTTTGTTATTTATGTTTTTAATTTATTTATGATTTTAGTAGTTTTAGTTTAATTGTGTAATTGTTGCCCGTTTGCGATGAATTAGAGTTTTTGGTCTAATGCAGATTTGTCAGAATTAGAGGCGTGTAACTATGATTATTCTTTTAATGAGTATTTAAGGATTTAGAAATTCTAAAATGAGTTATTTAGAAAGTTAGATAATTTTTTTTATTATATCTCAAATCCTAGTTTCGGTGGAGAAGGACTAACGGGTAATTAGACGGAGGAATCTCGTGAAACGTTCAACTAGAGAATCATTACCAGTGTTGAGAGCTTCAAGTAGAGCTCAAGATCAGCCGGGTATGCGAAAAATTTGAGAAATTTCTCAACTAAAAAGTATTTTATTGTTCTTCGTGAAAAATGTATGATTTCATATTGCATTTCATTGCGATGTTGTTTAGATCTTGCCCTTATGGTTAATTTATCCATTGAGTATAGCATGACCTATGGAAATTTTGAGATATTTGGGATAGTTAGGTTGCAGAATCTAAGGTCAGTTCAAGTTTTGACAGAACCAACAATTTTAGCTAGGTTGCTCGAGCGAACTCTTTAAAATTGCAATGTTCTGTTTTAGACATTGAACTTATTTTTTGCATCGAGCACCCTCCAGACCGATAAGCGACTTCTCAAAAAATATAAAAGCAGTTTTTATAAAATTGGCTTTTTCTTTTCTTTTTGTTTGTTTGTTTGTTTATGCTTAACATTCAAGTTTGGAACTGAATGTTAAGGGTTTTTATGGCCATGCATTGGTGGCGATTACCTTGAATTTGTGTCTTTGTGATTGCGGCGGTGGAAGTTTATTGAAATATTACTGAGTTGGAGATGTCCCGATGGTCAGAGGTGGCCTGTGAACTCTAAGACAGGGTGCCCACATCTTGGGTATGCCCACTATAAAAGACTATTAAATTAATGCTGGGTGCCCATTGTCCATGGGTAGACATGGGGTGAAAGACTGTGAATTATTGCATGAGTCACATATTGAGCATGCATTGTCAGTTTTTAGTTATTTCTACTTCTTTATGTTAATTAAAGACGTGAGCATGATTTAGACATATGATGATGATGATGCCTTCAACATCGATTTTGACCAGGTGAGACTCGTCCATTGGCTCTTGGTAGTCTACCGCTCAGTCTTCGAACATGTTTATGAAGTCCAAGATGTCTTCATTGTGGCTCTAGCTCTCCTGGACAAGTGATAGGATTGTGACCTTTTTTTTGTATCTAGAAGAACTTGGTGTAGAATTTGTTTAGATATATCTTCCCAAGTGAGGAAATAGCATGGTGTGACTTTGATATATCAAGTGTAAGCTTAGTCAGTAAGGAATTTAGAGAACTCTCATAGGCAAAGGTTGTGGTTGGACCTACGTTGGCCCAGGATTTTGATGAAGCAAACCACGTGCTCCTATGAATTTGTCAAATTTAGAGGGTTGGTAGCCCTCTATGGATATGGTAAGGAAAAGGGGGTTAGGGGCTATGATGGTTGTATATCTAAATTGAGTAGCGATAGTAAGACACTTTTTCGTTCTTTCTTGTTAGAGAAAGACATGTACATTGACAGTTGTAAGGTATTGTTGTGTGTGGATTAAAGAGTGATGAACTTAGTTTTCATTCAGACCAAGAACTTGGTCCACTTATCCTATTCCGTGGGGTGATAGGTGAGTTGGTGTGTTGTTAATAGCTGGGTCAAGACCCTATGTGGCAACTGCCACCCTGACATGAATTTGTCCAAAATTTTCCTGCGGGTTAAAGGCTGCACGCGGAATGACTGAGAGAACAACATCGGTCAATGTTTGGAGAGTAGTGACCAAATATTTTTGTGTATCTTACATGGCAAGAGCATCTAGGGTCAATGTTGCTCTTGGTCTCTAGTAGCCATCTAGGCACCTTGGAACTATAAACCGCTTCTTAGGCTGACCTTTTCCTAAACCACCTCCCCAACAGAGTCACCAAAATGTAGGAGATGAATTTTGCAAAGAGAATATTTTAAGAAATATACTAGAGATGTTAAGAACAATAAACTTTGATTTGCCAAAGAAAAAAATGAAAAGTGAAAAGGGTGAAGGAGAAGACAGACACTAAGGTAAAGAGAATGACAGAAATACAAACTCAAAAGTGAGCCTAAGAGCTAGGTAGGGAACAAGCCTTAGATATGAGACCAAAGGCTGTGAGAAAAGCTTCTCTCTAGCCAATATATTGTCTCCACTTAAGAGCTCAAGTGTCTGATCATCCTTGACTTGACACGGGGTGACTAGTGACTATAAGGGCAATAGGCCCATACTCTGGTGCCAGGTGTCCCAACATTTACTTAACACGTGTCGTTTTCTCAAACTATCTGACCGCGTTGCTTCCACTGTCCGTATGCCTTGCAGTTGTGGTAGGTCACGCGGCAACCTCTTCTCCTTTGAAGCCATCAAATCCACTAATCTCCTTTCTTTTCTATGAGTAGGGTTAGGAGAACACACATTTGGTCCCTCATCGACCGTTGTCATCCCATTTCTACAACCCACTCACCCGAGTCCCGCCATCGTGGCTTGGGTAGGTACGCGTTAGGATTGGGATTGCGAACTTGGGAGCTTGCCTCGGTCTTGTCTTTGACCTTCCCTTTGTTCATCCTTCAGCCATATAGCGCTCGGCCATGATTGTCATTGATTCTCAATTTGTGACCTCAGGCTTTGACAGTACTCGGATTGCACCCCCCGACCTTATCGGTTTGCGGCTTTTCATCCCTGCTAGTTTCGCAAAGCTCGTCTCAGGATACTCCTCGTGACTCGCTCGCGCATTGCCATCGCTGGACACATCATCTCAAAAGTTCCATTGCATAGCTTTTGTTGACCTTTGCGGCTCGAGTCCCGTGACTTAACCCTAGCGACTCAATCTTGAGGTTGAACCTCTCCCCCTGCAGCTCGGTCTCACGATTGACCCCCGCAACTCGAGTCCTATGGTTTAGCCCTTGCGGCTTGGTCCCACGGTAGACCTGCAGTTGGCCTTTACAACTCGGGTCCCACGATTTGGCCCCTACAGCCTTGGGACTCGCGGTTGGGCCTCACGGCCTTAGACTTCTCTTGGATCACAGACTCCCCTCACGGCCCATCTTGATTTTTGGGTCCCTCGGGATCCATCTTGGTTCATGGATCCCCTGCGACCTAGTTTTTCGGGACCTAAGTCCCGTGGGCCCAAATCTCTTGGACGTGGCCTACAATGCTCATTTCATTTATATGCATACTTTGATCTATTACATAAATTAGAGCGTACATGTTGGATTATTTGATGAGCTTTATTGCTCATGGTGTAATTTTTGTGCCCTTGACATTTTATGTCAGGTACTAAAGATGGACTAGAGGAACTCAAGCTTCTAGCCTTTTACAACGTCAATTCAAAAGAAGATCTGATAGCACCATGATTCACGTAGACTAAATTTGAATGCTCTATAATTTCATTTTCAAAATGTATTTCCGTTATTTCAGTAGTTTGTAATTCAAACTCGTATTTTTCCAATTATGAAACGAAAAATTTGGTCATGTTTTTAGTTAATCTCTTTCAATTAACATTTTCGAATTTCAAGGCATTACACAGTAGGGGGTCGTAGGTTGACGGCTTATGGGTATTTGCTACTAGGATTTTGGGATGGTTCAGGTGTGAATTGGCTATGAATCGGCGGTGGTGGGGATAGGGTGATGGTGGATGGCGTTTGTGTATTTTTTCTATTAGTGACAATGAGGACAATGATGAAGGCTGGGTATGAGGGAAATAGTATCTTGGAGGGATCCTGAGTTCGGTAGATTTGACTTGGTTGGAGGGTTTCCGAGTCCCATGAGTTGACTTAAATGTATTGATTTTGAGATCTTGAAGGTTTTTAAGATTTTAGATTTTTAGGTACTTTTGGGAGGACCATTTGGATTTGGCATTTTATTATTTCTTATATGTTTGTTGTTTTATTTTTACTTATTAAAATGAGAGGTTGAAGAGTAGGTTGAGTCTCTTGCACTCAGTAGTACTAGGAGGGTCATTATTAATCTTCAAAGCTCTCTATATGTGTTTCTCTACATGGTAGGTGTTTGGGAAGAATTTTTTTAGGAGTTTTTGAATTTTGAGATTTTTAGGTGTTTGAAATGCTGATTTTTGGATTCTAATTATGAGATTATGATTGTGAGATTCTCAAAACAGGCATTTAAAGTCACAATCTCAAAAGTAGGTCCAGAGCTACTTTTGAGATTCTGATTTTGGATTTTGAAATTTTGTTACCATGCTACCCACAATATAATAATTTGATTATACTACCAAACATTTTACAGATTCATAATTTATTTTACACAATTTTACCAAACTTTTTGCAGATTCTGATTATGAGTTTTCAGAATTTAAAACTTCAAAATTAGAATTTTAGAATTCAAAAATACCTAAAAAAATTCTTCCCAAACACTCTCCTATTGTAATGATTCCATACTTTTATCGTTATGACATATAAAATTTGCTTTTGCCGATGAAAAAAGAAGTTAGAAAACACATGAGTCAAACATTAAGAATTCAGAAACAACAAAACAAATTTAATATTTGACGAACAAATAATCATATTCCTTGTCTTTGGTGAAATTTTCAAACCTTTTAATCTTAATTTTTAAATTCTTTAATTCTTCAAGTAATAATCTATAAAACTTTAACGCACCACTGGTAAAAATAAAAAAAATTAATCTATAAATTGAGGTCGATCGACATAGTATTCTAACTCAACTAAAATATTAATATTTTACCGATTGACAATAAAAAAAATAAAAAAAATCGTGGTTACGACCATTAATAAATTTTAGTTTGTTATCCCCCATGCTAAATAGTGATATGTGTGAAATGGAAAGATTACGTATATCTTATTAGGTAGTTGGGGTAAGGCCTAAAATACTCTCGGCTCGTTTGATAAATTAGTTTATTAGTTCATAATTTTATTTCTTAATTTAAGTAAATAGTGAAAATACGAACAAAGATAAGATTGTTTGGTTATCACTAGTTTATTTTCTTATTATTCTGAGTGATGATAATTAACCTAATTTATTACTTGCTTACTTATTTTTTCAAATTATCTTGATTTCTCGTTTATTTAGTTTGAGCAAATAAAGAAATAATGAGAGTAATAAAAGGACCCTTTATAGGATTGGATGAGTTCAGTTTTGTTCACCCTTCGTCGTTTGGATCATTTTGAGATTTTATTTCGATGATCAAAATCATCTAATTTATTCTGATTAATTTTTTTAGTTGTCACGAGTTACCGATATTCGATTAGGCTGAATTTTTTTGAGATAATTAAAAAAATTAATCAAAATAAAATAGATGATTTTAATCATTAAAATTGTCTCATACAATTAAAGGTGAATAAATTTTATTCACCCTAGGTGAAAAAAATGAACTCGGATTGGATAAGTTGTTCCGCAGTTTGAGAGATCTGTTTGTTGCTTTGGTGGTCTGGTCCACATGCAGCTTGTTCGAGGCTTATAGGGTAAAAAGGCTAATATGGTTGTTCCTTTGTTACAAAACTTTCCAAATTATGCTCTGTGTGTAATCAAAAAGGCTATAGGCCTTTTCCTCAATCATGTATATATTGTAAGTGGGACTAAAGATCTTATTTATGTATCAAAAAGATTAAAAATGTTTCACACAAATGTTTATGGAGATCCAGATCTCGCTTGTATCGATGTAATAATTATGAGTGGAACTGGAAAAAAATGACTTTATTTAAAACTATTCAACGATCATTATTAATTATTATCTTTTCCAAATTGTCAATTAATTGCTAACTTTGGTGATGCCATAAATCATTGTATCATACCTTATGTTTGTAACCATTGAAATATTGGAAAATAGTATTACAACATATACTTGGTTTGTTCATATCATTATAGAGTGAATGAGAAATTTGATTTCAATTAGTTTTCATGTAATATTAGTTAAAAAAAATTCAAACAACACTAATATCTTTGTGAATTTTTCATCCATTTTGATGGATTAACTATTCAGTGTAAACTTGTGTTTGTTTGTTGACATCTACCATAATGAATAGTTGTTGTGATGGTCTGATCGCTAGGCGCACGCTTACCTGATAGGTTGATGTTCATCCCGATCGGGTAAGACTCATTTTGCTCAAACATGGTCCGCTTCACTTCAACGGAAATATTCCACAAATAGTGCCCTTAACTCCTTAGTATTGCAAAGATGAAGTGCGCATTAAATCACCCGCTCCTCTAAGTATGGAAAGTGGGGTGTGATCCCCTGTCACAAATTTGCCCACAATTCATTTATTTTCCATCCAATTTAAAGGGATCTCAATGCTAAGAATCATGTACGTTTTTACACCCAAACTCGCATAATTTTATACCTGTTCATAATTTCTATCTCTCTCAACAAAGATCCAACTTGATCATCGGAGGATCCTTGGCTTTAAAATCACCCTCGGTCACTGGACTTGTTTGCAAGAACAGGTAAATAAACCTAGGGAAGTGAATATGTTGATACCCTATTTTTCTATTTTTTCAAACAACTCAATGAATTCTTTAGTATATGTCACGCCCTTAATTTAAAAATGGAACTAATTAAATAAATAAGTAGGTATTAGAGAATCCTTGCCAAAAACTCAACGAAATCCTCCCAAAATATCCGTACATAAGGAGATGAGTGTTCTAATTTGATTATAATTACATAGTGGGTCACCCCATCCCAATGACCATTTACATAGAATAAAGTTTTCAAAATGTTATATTGAGTACGTTACCAAAATAATATAGAGTTACAGTACATCTTCTCAAAAACGGTTAAGTAAAAGATGCTAAATAACTCTATGTATGAGACTCTTTAAAAATCATGCAACAATTTAAGCACCCATGTCAAACGATGCTAAACGTCCAAAGTTGTACCTGAAAAAAAATAGAGGAGCTAAGCTAACAAACCCAATAAAGAAATCTATACCAATCTTACATGGATATGAAATGGTTTGATATGACAAGTGAACATAAATGTCCAATAATAGCGAGATCATGAACGAAATCAAGTTAAAAGCTAAGGATGAATTATGTCATGTAATAATGTTAACAAGTTTATTATCAAATCATTTATCGCACTTTGTAGGTTATTAATCTAATCAATCATGTCCTCGTTACATTTTTATTTTTATACCTAGTAATCTCGAAGGAAACTAGTCCATCACTCCTAGCATTTACTTCGGAGAGTCTAGTTCAACGCCTTCCTAGCATTCCCGAAAGAGTCTAGTACAATCACCCTAGCATTCCTCTCGAGGAGTCTAGTTCATCCATCGTATGGTTCAAGTGTCCCACACATGTCACGTGTCCCATAATAATTTTATTTTATCAACTTAAACTTTCAAGTAATGCACATGTCTCGTAATTACCACCTTAAATCTATAACATATTGCGTTGTAATCATACAATTTGAATCCTAGAAGTAAGTCCAAAGAATAGGTGCAAACATCAACCTTAGAAGTCAACAACTCAAATTTCTAATAATGATTTCAATAAGAATAAGGTACAGAATTACCGGTAATACAGATGCTCTTACCGGTAATACAAATACCATTTCCGGTAATACAGAACACTGCCTGAAAATGAAATACTGAATTACCGGTAATACATGACACTGCTTAAAAATGCAAGACACTACCTAAAAATGAGACACTGAATTACCGGTAATACAGACACTATTACCAGTAATAGCATGGATTGTCCGAAAATGTGCGTTTTCTACAGACTTTTCTCAAACTTCTACTTTCAAGCTCTAAACCAACACTCAAGCTCATAAACCATCAAAAATAAGTCATATACGCATAAGAGAGGTAAGAGATCCCTACCTAGAGTGTCAGATCGAAGGATTTAAGTTTCAAAAGTAAGCTCTAGCTCCAATGGTGGATGAACTCAAAATAAACTTCCTCTAAGAGAAATAAGTACGATCAATCATCAAATACTCACCAAATACAAGAAAAATATGAAAGATCTTGAGAGATTTCGAAATTCTAGCAAGATTTGTGAGATGGAGTTTGAGAGACCTATCACACACACACACACCCATGGGTGCGCAACGGGAAAGAAGAGAGAGAGAGAGCGAGAGAAAAAGATGAATTTTGCAAAGAAAATCAAATGTAAGGCTTTTAAAGCCTCAATTACACTCACATCCCCCAAGTGTAACACATGTTAGCCACAAGTCCATTGTCTAACATACACCACACCTAAAACCCAATTCATTATATATGCATAAAGTGCAATAAATCACTTCTTAAATCTAATTCCGGGTAATTAATAAATCATTCAAATAAATAAAAAAATATACATATTTTGGGTCCTCACATTTTACTCTTCTTAAAAGAATTTCGTCCACGAAATTAAAATATCTCATAAGATTCAACTCAATTCAACGATGCCCGAAGCATATTGATAGTATATTGAACAAGTCCACCAAACTAGTAAAGCATATTGAATCGACTCAAGCATTAACAATGTCAATCTAGTATTTATCACAATTCAATGACTATCAAGTCTAAATGAAACACACAATCAAACCATAAATAAATGGGGATATTTCTCCCTAACTTCGTCTTCATGTTTTCAAGTCGAGTCTTCTTTGCCTTGGTTGCTCCATAATACCCGAACCAATGGTATAGTCTTGTCCCTCAGCACTTGCTCCCGAGAATCTAGGATACGTATCGGCTCCTCTCCATAGGACGCATCGGCTTCTAACTCAAGTTTGGACCATTCCAAAACATGCGAAGGATCCAGTTTGTATTTTCTCAACATCGACACATGAAACACATCGTGCACACCTAACAACTTTGGTGGTAACGCTAAACGATATGCGACCTCCCCTACCCTCTCGATGATATCAAATGGCCCAATGTATCACAAGAAAAGCTTTTCCTTTCGCCCAAATCGTGATAAACCCTGTCTCGGTGACACCTTAAAAAATACATGATTTCCCATCTCGAATGAAAGTAGGCGACGAAGACGATCGACATAACTCTTTTGTCGACTCTAGGTGGTAAGTAATCTCTGGCATATTATCTTAACTTACTCGATTATCTCTTTTTGTGTGGCCAAAAGTTGTTGGCGAATCACTCTCGTGCTCTCGGTAGTCTCTCCAATCAAGTTTGGCCCAATAAAAGTTGTCTTCCCCAGTTCGGTCCAACACATGAGTGACCGACAAGGTCTCTCATACAGGGCCTCATAAGGTGTCTTTTCAATACTCGACTAAAAACTATTATTATACACGAATTTCACAAGAGGTAAGTGGTCCTCCTAGCTACCTTGAAAATTCATCACGCAAGCCCGAAGCATATCTTTCAATATTTGAATCGTCCGTTCAGATTGCCCATCTATCTGAGGGTGATAAGCAGTGCTAAACAAAAGATGGGTACCAAGTGCTGTTTGCAAGCTTTGCCAAGAACGTGTGGTAAACCGCGAATCTCTACTGGACACAATGGACACGAAAATTCCATGAAGGCGAATAATCTCCTGAATGTACAAACGATTGAATTTCTCAACAGAATCGATCACTTGAATCAGTAAGAAATGAGCAGTCTTCGTCAAGTGATCAACAATCACCCAAATAGCATCATGACCCTTCGATGACCTTGGTAGACCTGAAACGAAATCCATAGTGAGATTCTCCCACTTCTACTTCCACTTCCACTTCCACTCCGCTACAGGTAGTGGTTGCAACTCTCCAGTGGGTCGTTGATGTTTCGCTTTCACTTGTTGACATGAAGACATCATCCTACAAAGCTAACCACATCGCGCTTCATCCCGGGCCACCAAAATTATCGACGCAAGTCATGATACATTTTTGTCCCACCTGGATGAACGACTAACGGTGGATGGTGAAATTCTCTCAAAATATCCTCCCGAGACAAAACGGATACAAATAATTTCCCTTGAAAGCGTAGACTTCGATCGACATGTATTATCCATCCATCCCTTGCATTGCCACTAAAGAACCTCTTGCGTAACTCATCTGTTTCCTTATCCTGTAGTTGGACATCAATCACTCGAGTTGATAATGTCGATTGAATTGTCAAATTGTACAAAGTGACCCCATCATGAACTTCTTCAAATTGTATCGCGTAAAGCCCCAAATCTTGCATCATTTTTCACTCATGAATCGCCAAAGCAAGTCAAAATTGTAATCCTCAATATGCTCCATTCAACGGCGTTGTCGCAAATTCAACTCTTTCTGGGAGAACAAATACTTCAAACTCTTGTGGTCGGAGAAAACTTCAAATTTTTTACCATAAAGGTAGTGTTGCCAAATTTTCAAGACAAAAACAACGGTTGCATGTTCCAAGTCATGTGTAGGGTAAATCCGTTCGTGAATCTTCAGTTGTCACGACCCATATGCTACCACTCTTCGCCTTTCCATCAACATGCACCTAAGTCCCTGTTTTGAAGCATCACAATACACGAAGTAGCCAACTCCTCGTTCAGGTACAATCAGGACCGATGCACTAGTTAATCGTCACTTCAACTCCTCAAATGTCGTCTCACAATCGTCATCCCACACAAAACATATCCTCTTGCACATCAATCATGTCATTGGAGCTGCTAGTTGAGAAAAGTTAAGCACAAATCGACGATAATACCCGACTAAACCCAAGAAACTATGGATCTCGAAGACATTCTTTGGTCATTGCCAACTCATGGTAGACTCTATCTTTCCTAGATCAACGGACACACCGTTCTTCGAAACCACATATCCCAAAAATTTCACCTCAGATAATCAAAACTCGCACTTACTAAGCTTGGCATACAAGCGATGCTCTCTCAAAATCTCAAGAGCAATAGCAAGATGAGACTGATACTCCTTTTCAGTAGGTGAATAAACCAAAATGTCATCAACAAATACTACAACAAATCGGTCTAGGTACCTACGAAAGATACGGTTCATAAGATCCATAAATGTTGCTGGTGCATTCATTAATCCAAACGGCATAACCACGAACTCGTAGTGCACATAGCATGTGCGAAAGACAGTCTTCAAAATGTCCTCTTTTCGGACCCTTAGTTGGTGATAGCCCGACTTTAAGTCAATCTTCGAAAAACATGTCGCACCTCGAAATTGGTCAAATAAATCGTTAATCCTCGGCATTGGATACTTGTTCTTCATAGTGACACGGTTTAGCTTTCGATAGTCGATACATAAATGCGATGAACCATCTTTCTTCTGCGCAAACAAGGCTGGTGCTCTCCATGGTGAAGTACTACGATGAATAAAACCCAAGTCCTGCAATTTTTGTAACTGTATTTCTAACTCCTTCAACTTAGCAGGTGTGAAACGATATGGAGGCATTGAAATATGGACGATACTGGGAAGTAGGTCTATTGTGAACTCGACCTCTCTCTCGGGAGGTAAACCAGGTAAATCTTTTGGGAACACATCCAAAAAATCACAAGCGATCAAACATAGGTACGGCTCCAACGGCTCCCTACGTTTTTCAAAGAACTCAAAGCAACCCTCGCTAGGTGAACACATGCGGACACGACATTTGAAACAGTCAATAGTGGCGTGAAATGTGGATAGCCAATCCATACCAAGGATAAGGTCGAATCCCAACATGTCCAGGACAATAAAGTCAAACGTGAAGTGACGGTTGAGGATAACAAGATCACAATCTCTACAGACACGACAAAGTGGTGATCTACCTCCAAGAGGAGTCTTAACAAATAGTGGCGGGTCAAGGAGGTCAGTTTCTAACTACAAAGCACACACAAATGATGCAGCAATAAATGAATGTGATGCTCCAGAATCAAACAGAAGCCCTAGCAAAAGAGTTGAATAACAAGAATGTACCCCTCACAACGGACGCATCGGGCCCCTAAGAAGTAGACGGTGGAACAACAAATGAGATATTGAAAACTCTCCCCTGAATGTGTTGGCCTTAGGAATGTCCTCCCCTTTGCCCGGAACCCTAAAGTGATACTGATGAACTCGCTCCCCTACCAGACTAAGAACCCTGACTCGAAGTGGTCTGACGGTAGTGTGACTGTTGTTGTTTCTGAATACCTCAAAATTGTTGTTGCTGCTCATGGCCCTGTCCATACGCAGATTGTTGTACAGACCCCGCCTCACTATGTACCCCAATCCCTTGAGGACAATTTCTCGCCATATGGTCTGTCTTGCCATAAGTATAACAAGCCTTCAGAGGCATAGTACACTGACTACGAATGTGGCCAGGTTGGTTGCATCGATGACAAACAACATATGGTCTACCTCTAGCGCCCTTGACTTCCCGAATTACACGACGAAGAGCCCAAAGTTCTCAAGCCGTCACATTATATTGCGCATCTCGCGGTAGCTCTACGCTTCTCGTACACTCCACAATCTCAGAAAATCTCATCTTGTGTTGGCTCACTACAGACTTTTTGACAGAAAAGTGAAAACCCTTCTCAAACCTATGGCATTTTTGGTCTTCCGAAGTCACTAACTCTAGTGCAAAACGGGATAAAGATTGAAATTTAGAAGCGTATTCCGAAATCGTCATGGTACCCTGCTCCAACTTCTCAAATTACTCTCTCAATTGCTCACGATATACTCTGGAAAGTATTGGTCCTCAAAAAGACCCTCAAACTTGGCCCAAGTAAGATTCTCCACATCCGGCTGGTTGGCTTGGGTTGCCAGTCTAGCAGCCCTTCTTGAATCTTTCCTTGCCTCTAGAATCGATTCTCACCACTCGTTGGCTTCGCTGGTAAGCTGACAAGTTACAATATGATCCCTAAGGTCATCCTCCTCTATCATCAATGCGTTGAACAACTTTCGAATATCGACGAGCCAATTGTTGGCTACGAGAAAGTCATGACCCTCTCCGTTGAACTGTGGTGGATTTAGATGATGAAACTCCCTCATCGCGTCAGTGGCTTGATTACTAGCACTGGCTCTAGCGGCCGGATTCAAAAGGTTTGATTCGGCGAGCGCTGCAACAAACTCTCTTGCAAAGTTACCCGGAACTACAGGTGGTTCTATGTGTTGTACTAACCCCTCGTCAATTTTCTCGTGTGGAGCTTCTCTCTGTTGACTGACCACATCATCTAAGTGTACCTCAAGGTAGCAACCTCGGCCTCGGCCTCAGGGCCCACCCAATCTTACCCCACGTCCAAGAGGCATAGAGCTATAGTATAAAAATAATATAAAACTATCACGTTCAATGACTATTACTTTGAGGTCAAAAACTCAAATATCCCCAACACGAGTCAACAATACTACACAACACAACACAACAGAATAGTAAATGCAATGTCTATGAATGCCATGCACACACAAGTCATGCCATAAATATAAAATTTTGACCCCATGAAACTAAGTGCCCCCCCACGGTCTCAAAGTATTATAACCCATGCTCTGATACCTAGTTATCATGCCCTTAATTTAAAAATGAAACTAATTAAATAAATAAGTAGGTATTAGAGAATCCTTGTCAAAAGTTCAATGAAATCCTCACAAAATATACATGCATAAAGAGATGAGTGTTCTAGTATGATCATAAGTACATAGTGGGTTACCCCATCCCAATAATTATTTGCATAGAATAAAGTTTTCAAATGTTACATTGAGTATGTCACCAAAATAAGATAGAGTTACAATACATCTTCTCAAAAACGGTTAAGTAAAGATGCTAAATAACTTCATGTATGAGATTCTTCAAAGATCATGCAACAATCCAATCACTCATGCCAAATGATGCTAAACGTCTGGAGTTATACCTGAAAATAAAATAGAAGAGCTGAACTAACAAACCCAATAGAGAAATCTATACCAATCTTACATGGATATGAAATAGTTTGGTATGACAAGTGAATATAAATGTCTAATAATAGCGAGATCATAAACGAAATCAAATTAAAAACTAAGGACAAATTATGTCATGTAATAACGTTGACAAATTTGTTATCAAACCATTTATGATACTAGTAAAGGTTATAGTATCAATGAAGTCTCTAACCATCAATAGAAAACACTAATAGCGATAAACCTACAACCATTAAAAATTTATAAAAGTTAACATTTTTAAAGATTAGTTAAAACATTTCAGGTTGACTCAACACACCCATTTCAATTTAACTCAGACAATTAGTTTGAAAAGTCCATCATCTCAAAGCAGGTCAACCAATGGTTGACCTAAGATACAATAGCATGGTATTATAGTATAAAATTAGCTGTAATAATAATCGCATATAAAAAGTAGAAACAAAGCTGATATTTTTATATATGGTATTAATGTCTCTTTGATATATTATTTTCTCTCATTTCTTTTCTATTTTTTTAATACTTGGGAGTCTTAGATAATAATAAGAATTCGGTAATCATAATTAAGTTTGTAAATTAAATTGTTAGAAACGTAGGATATGTGAAACTCAATCATTAGTTTTAAGTTTGTCACTACACGAAGCTAATTAAGTTGAGTTGAAGCTGTTTTTTTATACTTTTATTTTTCTTGTACTTGTTTTAGATTTGGGCAAATAATTTTTCTTTTTTTATTTGTTTCGATTAGAGTAATTAATAAAGTAAAAATTTTGGTCAAAATTTAAAAAAAGTTTATTTTTTATTTTTAACGAATCAAAAAGTAAAAAAAAAAAAACCCTAAACTTCAAAAAAAATCCAAAGTTGGTAGCCTGTAAACCTAGCCAAAGGTCAGAGACTTTGAGTTAGTTTGAGTGTTTCATGAGTTTTGGGTTACAAATTTTCACATTTCTGATTGGTGTCGATGAGAAAATCCACAAAAGTAAAAAAAAGTGGACGAATATTAAAAATATTCAATAAAGTCAAAAATATTGCCAAAGTATGCTGGTATATTTGGTAATTTTTACTTATCTTCTTCTTTTTGTGAACTGTTTTCAAAATTTGTTAAATTTTCATTTCATTGAGACGTATCAAAAAATAAAAATAAAAATAAAAATAAACTGAATCTGTAAAATGAATCTTCAAGTTTATTTGGAAATATTAAACTTTCATAGTTCTTGAATTTTATTAATTCTCTATAACAACTATTGAATAAGTTGTACGACATTGAAAGTTTTGTTCTTAGCGTTATTAGTTTCAATAATAAAACCAATCAATATTTATAAGAGAGTTGCTTTGGGCGGGGGGAGGAGGGTTGCTTGATTTACCAAAAAGTCCCTGTTTATCTTTAGCTCCTTTTTTAGGGTAAATTTGACCAACACCTCTTCAATTTTAATAGAATTACACTACATACATATTTCTATATTTTTTAAAATCACATTGACATCCCCTATTGAACAATTCTGTTAACCTCCTTTACATTACAAAATTAAGTTCTTAAAATGCCTAGCGGAATTCTAGCCTTGCGACGAATGAACCCACTCACAACAAACTTATTGTCCTGAAACGGATTTAAATTGAATCAGCTGCCATTAAGATGCAAAATACACACTTTTTGTATCAAACTAAATAAATACATGTTACCTAAAATCTTCAAATTCAAAATGAATTTTCTAAGTATATATGAACTATTTATGTATGTATATAATATTATTTTATTTTGTATATGTTGGTTTGAGAGCAAACGGACGAGTAGCTATAGGTGATGAAATATTGCGGAGGTTGTTGCTGGAAAAATCGGTTGTAGGATAACACAACAGGTGGTGTCAATAATAATTGGGTTGTAAAATTTTTTTTGGAGTACTTCACAATTTAAGATTAAGTTTTTCCTAATTTTTTATTTTTATTTTTTAGTTTCTTATTCATTTGTTTTAAAAATTTTCAGTTTAGCATCAAATTTTTATGAATTATTTGCTCTTCATGACTAGAAAAAGAATAAAAATAATAATCTAAAGAGAATATGAGGCCAAACGGGATGGGTTTGGCCTAACTTTCTTTCTCGGTTATTTTTTTTTTTGTGTTTATTCAAGTTTTTGTTGTGTTTAACTATTTGATTTTTTTTAGATTATTAATTTGTCTCGATGGAAGGAATTAACAAGGAAAATAAATAAATAAATAGCACTAGGAGGAATTAAAAAATAAATAAATCGAACTTGCAAAAATTCAAACAAAATAATTTAAATTTAACCATGTTAACAGTCTCGCGTTATTAGATATAGAGAATCAAAGTCAATTTATCAATGAATCATAAAATACTATAGTTCTTGCATATAATTTCTTAATTTATTCAAAAGTAATTCGTGAGATCATGCACCATTTCTTTCCTAATTAAAAGAGAAAAAGGTATAGATGGTTGGATCTAGTCTATTCTTGAAATAAACAACCCGCACAAACTTCCTTTTCACTAAATATCAATCCACCAAGTACTAATCTTAGATTTATTGTTTTTGTTGCTAAAATATCGATATTAAACTCGAAACTCTTGGCAGATGATCAATAGCCCAAAGAAACGAAAGAATTAGTTACATTTTTCATAGAATCAAAATTAATTTAAAAGAAATTGATTTGTTTTAAATTATTTTAGTTTTAATGATTTTTATAAAAAATTTGATCATAGTTATTTACGTTTTAAATCATTCTCTTCAATACAAACTAATAATCTATAAAATAATTTAACACAAAATAATTGGCTGAGAGACACATTAATGGTGTGACTCTTTTTGTCCGATTCTATGAATTGGTTTAAAAAATTCAAAATCTTAACTGTAACTTAATTTATAAATTTTAAGACTATATGTGACATCCAATTTTATGGGTTCTAACAAAATAAATAAGTAATTATGTGAAGATAAAAAATGTATTGGTTTAAAAATTATAAAATTTAAACTATACCCTAATTGATAAATTCTAATACTGTCTGCAACCTTCAATTTTATGAGTTCTTACCAAAAAAATTTGGTGCAAACATAAAAAAATTGAATTGGTTAATTTTTAAAAATAAAAATTTACATCCTATAATAATTATTTATTATTACTTATTTAATTATATATTTTTAAAAACGCAATTTGAAATAGTAAAAAGGAGGAGAGTGTCATTTTCATAATTCGAAGGCGAGAGAGGAGCGATATTTTTATAATTTAGAGGGGAACGAAAGGGGAGAGAAAAACAGAGTGACAGAAAAATGAAGTATTTATTAAAGGAGTTGTGATTTTTATCTTTAAAGAGGGGTGAAAAACAATTTTCTTTTTAAAATCAAATAAAAACCTAACCTCCATCATTTATCTATCAACGTTACAAAAATATCAACATCGTTTTGTCAAATTGAGCAGGTTGAAGAATCTAATTGCCTATGATGAACATCAAACCAAAAAAGAAAATCCCTCTTATATACCACTATACAGTTATCCTTGATAAAAAAAATGAAAAAAAAAACTATAAGATTATCAACAATATTCAAGATCTACTTAATAGAAATTAAAAAAAAAAAAAAATCCTAAGCATCAATACCACTAAATATCACTCAACGATTTAAGCAACTGACGTTCAAACATTTGATTTTACAATAGGTTTCTTACTATTGTGATGTTTAGATTTTTGAAAGAAAGTATCAATTTTATTTTTCAATTTTCATTAGATATGCGTGGATCTATTATTGGCATGTATGTACCTATACCAAAATTTGATTCTTTTAGAACAACCACAAAGTAAATTTTCTTCCAAAAAAAAAAAACTATCAATTCAGTAATCACGTTCAAATCAAAAGTTTTAGTATTCATTATTGTAGTCTCGGACATCTAAGACCTCATGTACTTGCTTAGATGCAATTTAAGAAACTTATATACTGTTTTAAAAGTATTTGAACAGGATCCATGACCGGAAAGAATTACAGGTGTAATTAATCTAGGGCTATTAATTTCTGATATTATTATTATGAAAATTTAATTTCTAAAAATTGCAGATTATATCCTAAGTTATTCTAAATTAAATGTTTAAATTATTATATCATAATCTTACTTCCTCCAAATTTAAAAATGGTTATTTTAACCTCATATATAGAATTACGAATATACCCTTGATCTAATATAATTAATGAACTCAATGAATTTAATATTTATAACATTTAAATCCTATATTATTCTTAAGAAAATATATTTGCATCAAGAAAACTTTTAATTAAACTCTTTATTTCTTCGATGTATTTATTTAAAAACTATGTTTCAAATCGTAACATAGATTAAATTTTGTGTGTGCGCACACGCATACCATGACAAACCCTAGTTTTCAATTTATTAAAACACTTGGATCAAATTCGTTACCTTAATATCCTTACTAAAATTAATTTAAAAGTAAAACTTACTCATTGAGTGAAAACACATATAGAACATTTTATCTCTTTATCACATTACGTAAATGATTCAAATTCGTTTGAATAATGAACTGAGAAAATGCACAAACCATTCTCTCTGCTACTCTATTTCATGAGATGTTTTAATCCAGTACTTCAATTTATGAAAATGACATGATTTATTATGAATTGCACTTTGATCATTAGACGATGGACAAATACTAATGCTCAAGGTATCTCGTGCGTACTCGAATGTTTAAACATATTGAGAACAACATAAGATTAGTTGTTGATTATATTTTCCATGGGAATATTTATGCGTATCTTGTAGTCGTGATGCGACTTAAGCTGAGTTTTCCAAGCAGTGTATTACCTAAGCGTTGTATTTAGCCGTGTCATGCAATTAATCAGGTTATGTTTGAGCCGAAATTATATCTAATTCTATCGTGCCCTTTTTAGTCTAGATAGCCTTCTTGCATAAACTTAAAAACGTATTTTGTTTCGGCATGGTATCAAAAGGATATAATATTAGAAAAAGTACATTGATTGAGAACATGACGAACAGAAACAAAGTGATTGGGGGCACTGTGGTTGGGAAGCTCGGGTGGTCGGGATCGTTATTGTTCGGGAGCATCATGCTTTAGAATTTTCATTGTTAAAAATATTGATTTGAAATAAATAACGAGGTCATTCTTCAAAAATAGATTTTTATGATGATATCATACATAGAAATTTCTGAATTCAAGTTGAGAACTTATAGAATATACGGAATTGATACACACTGGATAACTATTCGAATAAATTTTGTTACGCTATTGGTTTAAACTTGTACTTATTGCTTCTGCACTTATCTTATTGCATGATATCTTTAAACCTTGATTTCTTCTATACTCTTGTACATTGCATATCATGTTAATTAATCTAAAACATTTAAAAGGAAACTTAAAGGTAGGATAACTTTTTGGGTGTCAAAATTCAATGTGCAACTTCCTTCTTCCCTTGACATTTCATGCCAAGTACTGACAAAGACGGAGTAGGACTAAACTATTCACCTCACGACGACGCTTATCTCGAAGAAGACCTGGTAGAATCATGGTTTACCTAGACTAGACTTAGATTGTCCTAACTTTGTTATTAAGTATTTTTGATGTAAAAGTTCTTTATCGCGCGTATTTCAATTATCTTATATATTACACTCATATTTTGAATGAAATGTTTGAATTTAACCTTACTGTTTTTAATTAGCGTGTCTGAAATTTAGGGTGTTACACATATAACTCTGACTGGTGAGTACTAACTGGTTCTAATTTTTGCAGTACTAGAAAGACTAGAAGACATTTAGATCGAATCTTGACCCAGATGTTATCCGGTTAAAAAATTCGACACCACCCATCAAAGTGTACGATGGAGAAAAAACATAAGCAACATTCTATTTGAACAAGAATAGTTCTCTGTAGCCTTATAACTTTTTAAAGTTTTTTTATTTTCAAGTTTAACCCTCCATACAATGACTATTATGGGGAATCATTAAAAACATAATACATTAAAACTTTTCTACGTAAATCCAAATCAAATCACAAAATTTGAACTTTCCTTTTTAAACTCTACTCCAATATAGGAGTAGTAGACTATAATTTTGAAGTTGAAATGTTTGACGGAATGGTTCAACAATTCTAAGTTATCTATTATGAAAATTGTAATGACTCGAAATTTTTATTTGAAATAAAATATTCCTAATAATTGTTTTTTACGCGCATAATTAAATTTGTATATTTCGTGCACGCGTATATATATAGACATATTGGTTTGAGTTATTTTATATGTGTATATATGTATAAGTGTTGTGTATTTATTTGTTTATTTTTAGTTATAATAGTATATTATCATACCATTTTAATAAATAACTAATACATATATAATACATAATATATAGTAAATACATATATAACACACACATGCAACATACACAGTGCAGATATATATATATACACACACCTGTATCTCTCTCTCTCTCTCTCTCTCTCGCCTTTCACCTCCGCCCGACAACCCCCACGCCCTCCCGTCACCTCCCTCTCTCATCCACCTCCTATCAGCCCTCTGCCACCACCAGCCCAGTCACCTCATACTCTGTAGCCACCCTACATTTGCAGCTAGCCATGGCTACCCATGCGACCACCGTTGATAACCTGGAAAACCCTCTCCGCCATTGATCAAAATCTCTCCCTTGGCCTATAAAAGGGAGTCCGTTCCACCCTTTAAACACACACCACCAAGAGCTGAGATAGCACAGAGAAGGAGGAAGAATGGAAAAAGGGAAGAAGGAGAAGTTACGAGTAAAAATCGCCGAAAGTCGAAACGCGACGAAACCACCTCGGAACTTCTTACCGATGTAAGATTCATATTCTCAAGTCTTCAATTTAATGTTGCGGGGTATTTACGAGTTGTTCTGAGGTGTTTCGGAGCCTCGTCGGAACCTTGCCGGAGCCTCGAGGGAAAAACCAGAGAATCTGTAAATGAAAAGTGGGAAAACGGGTGGGAAAAAAAATTTAAAATGGAAAAATTACACTTGGCCCATTTGCTATTACTTTATTAATTAGTTTAAGTTAGATTTTTGTAAATTACTTATTAAACTCAAAGTTTAAAATATAAAATCTTATTAATTGTAATATTACACTACAATCTTACTATTTTATAAAATTATAGATTGGTCCCTATTTTATTTAATTACAGCTTTACTCTTAAAATGTTTAAATTGCAGATTTACCCTAATTTATTTAATTATTTTAAAAATAAATTATAATCTAATCACTATATTTTTAAATATTATTATTATTATTATTATTTTTTCCTTGGACTAAGGTTCTATCCTACAAATATATTTCTAAATCGCATCTCGCATTGAATTTTTTTTATTTAATTTACAATCACGCTTTAAAATAAGTTACGTTATTATCTTTGTATTGAAATTTCATAATTTTAGGTAAAACTCTATTCATTTATATGCATATTTTAATTAAGCATATTACTATCCTCATATTATATTTAAATAATTAAGATTGGGTAAATTTTATTAAAATTTCTTAAGCTCACTTAATTTAAATTTACATTGTTACTCTTATATTATAATTACACAAATTATTTTAGAATAAACTTTTTATGATCAACTATTAAATTTTTTTTATTTGCACAACCATCTTATT
>JABCMJ010002999.1:0-12075 GCA_014822125.1 Arbutus unedo
CAAGGCATTTGGCAACCATTGGGGTTGCTCTAAGTCCGCTTTTGCAAACCTCACACCATGCCATGTCAATGTGTACTGAATTTTACGTCCCATAAATCCTTCTTCTCTTGTTATCAATATTATCGAACACGATGCCATATGTGTTAGGTTTTCCGTCCCATATAAGTGTTCGATAATATTTAACAAGCCTCCTATTATTTCTTGGAACATAAAAATCTCAACTTGAATTATAATTTATTATCAATTTGGAGAGTTTTTTTTTTTGAAGAATAAAGAGGGGAAAAAAGAATATGGAGAGTTGTCACATAAAAGTTATATATTTTTCTTGAATTTTTTTAACTAAAAGGGTGACATACACGTTACAGTCACTCACTTAGTGGATGTATAAATTTGTTGAAATATGATTCCCAAAGAAAATAGATACCTTGGCCTCCCAATCATAATTTTTTTTTTTTTTTAACTAAGAGCTAGGTGATGTACATGCTACAGTCACTCACTCAGTAAATAAATAAATTTGTTGAAATATGGTTTCCGAAAAAAATGGAATGGCGATACCTTAATTGGCCTCCCAATCGAATGGCTATTCACCTAAATTTGGTTGATGTGGTTTTTTTCTTGTAGTTGCTTTCTTTTATTTTGTATTGAACCATACAGACGTTAAGAGTGAGCATTCAAGAATTTGGTCAATATTCCATATTTCTATCCTTCTTTGGATGGACCTACCGTTGCTTTTTTGCTTTGTGCACAAGGGATTACAATGTCCTTTTAGACTATGTCCATGATACGGTTCTGGGTATGAATGTGATTCTTTAATTAAGTTATTGATATCCAATCGACTTGATTTTTTACAAAGTTATTCTATGCGTCGAGATTTACAAGAGAAATGATTTAGATAATATTTATGTAATAAACCAAGTTTTTAATTAGTAAATTAATTTTTCATTAATAGATTAAATATTATTCTTTTTAATTCATCATTTGAATTTTAGTAGACCGCTACTTGCTCGAGTGGTCTTTTATTTTTGTACACCACTTGAGCTCGCTCGAGACTGCTCGAGCAACCTATTCGAATTCCAAACCGCAGCAACTGTTGTGATATTGCATTAATGGTGAAGAACATTTTGTAATAAAAAATTTATACCGTGATTATTTGATTTTATTACGTAGTAAGGGGTTGGATCTTTATTTAAACAACCAAAGGATGTCCATTTTATTTTCCTGTTCGAAATTGTACTGAAGCCAGAGAGTTTGGGAGACCTTGAGCCAGTAAAGGGGAAGCGGCGAAGGATCGTTGGTACCTGACTCGACGAAACTACGTTTTCGGTTGGTATTGACTCGATTATATGGTAGAAGGTCTCTGCCTTACCTCGATAAGCACTTGTCAATATTAACCGAGTAATTTATGGTAGACAGTCGGGTAAGAAGGGATACTGAGGTAAAAGGGTATCCTTAAAAACTTAAATGAACAGAAGCATGATGTACTTACGTGACTTAATTTACGCACTTTAATATTTTTCATGAAGTATATGACTTGTTGTATATCCATATTTGTAGGATAGTTTTTCGGTGACTTTTTCCTACTGAGTGTCACAACTCATTCAGTGCACCTTCTCTTTCCCTGGTGTCTCATACCAGATGTTGCGGAGCAGCCAGAGTATCTTCCCGAGCATGAAGAGCCGGGATCTGCCGAGGAAGACAGCGGTTGCGTTTGGCTACCTTACCCTTAGTAGCTTTGTTTTATTTTTTGAATAAAAGAATATAAACCCTGAGGAATATTTATATCATTTCTGTTTCCACACTTAAACTCTGATTTAACTTTATTTTCGTCAATGTAATAAAATAAGGGCATTTTTGTGATTTCATAAATTAAATGATTTAATAAGTGAATTAAAGGATTTCAATAATGTTTCAAGAAATCGACGCATTACAATTTGGTATCAGAGCTCTAGGTTTGACCACCTCTACGACCTTGGAATTAGGTAGTTTCATACGCTCGAGTGTTTTCCTTTTTACGCTAGATTATAGACTTGTAGTTTCTTCTTTGTTGCTCAGTTTTAGTTATTATTGGATAGTACTATAAGACTAATATATAACTATTTTATATATGTCAAATGGCAGACCATGAGATAGATGATGTTATGTTGCCGGCTGTTGAGGTTAAGGACCACGAGATAAATCCCATGGTTATTTAGGGCTTTGAGGGCCAACAAGGCCCAGGTTTTGTAGGATGGGGAGATTTGATGGATTAGGAGTCGGCTCAAGCGGAGCCCACTGAGGAGGAGGACATGCAGGACATGCAGGAGGTCCTAATTCATGTGATACCACCACCCATGTCACTGCTTGATAACCAGGCATGAGGGGTGGAATTGTACGCCCATCTACCCACTTGGGATGATGGTGCATGTTCGACTTCCCTAAAAGGTGCATAGTAGCGTAAAGGCGTTGTCAACACCCTATTTCTTCGGCCCCATTTATATTTTTAACCGATAGTATCACATTGATGTTTTGGAGGGCTTTGACCAACTTTACAGGACAATAGTGCCAGTGGATTGGTGCGAGATGACTCGGCCAGCTAAGGAGTGGCATATATGTCGCCACATGGAGATTTGGACTTCACAGACTTCCGAGTCTATACCAAAGTCCCTGTTAAGATTCTGGAGATAGCGCTCGTAACTAGTGGGAGCAGAATGGAATGCACTGCCGCGTAAAGTGGCAATATTTTGGGATTGAGGAAGAGACTTAGGAGAAAGAGTGGAGGATGCGGGACAAGTACCCGGGTCTATTCGCTTAATTGAGGGAGTAGTTAGTTAGGTAGTATTAGATTAAGTGATACGACAGTGAGACAATTGAGACAAGTAGAGGACAATATTTGCAATTTGTACTTTTTCTATCTTTTGATATACTAAACCGTTGCAACACATGATTGAGAATATAATTGTTTCGTTTCTTATGATATCTCATATTGTCGCTTTATTGCACCTCACATGTACATAAAAATGTTTGTATTTAAGACTTATCCCTCTTAAACTTTGAACTTGGAATTATACAATATGGCATCACAGACAAATAACAATGGTAATAACGGCACTGACGGGTGAGTGGACAATGAGGTTCACGTAACTACTCACACAGATAACTTACCGCCTCCGCCACCTGTCCATCCTACCGCTAGGGTCTTTCTCAATGTTGTCTATGGCTTGGAGCACATGGCTCCCCCATCACAACCACCACAGTTACAGGGACCATCACCGCAGTGGGTGCCACCACCACCACTTGAAGGGGCAGAGCAGCAACCACCTCCTATGGCATATTAGCCATATATGCCTTACTAGCCCTATGCAACACCTTATCCACCTTCAACTATGCCGAACGTTGCAGCCAAAGCTCTAGTGACATGGAGTACGTTGTTGGCTGACTTTGGTCGGCAGCGTCCTCCGACTTTCAGTGGGGAGCCTAACCTCGCAACTATTGAAACATGGCTCAAATAGATACAGAAGTTGTTTGGGACTATGGAGATTACTAATGACGGTTATCAGATTGTCCTGGCCACTTACCAAATACAAGGAGAGGCTAATTTTTGGTGGGATGTGGTGAAGACCACACATGACACTAAGGCTATGACCTGGGTACAGTTCAGGGAGCTATTTCGCGAGAAATATTTTCCGACACCCATCAAGCAAGCCAAGATGCAAGAGTTCATGAACCTAAAATAGGGCAGTATGCATGTTGCTGAGTATGTCGCCAGATTTGACGAGTTATCACATCATGCTACAGCTTTAGTGCTGACTGATGAGGCACGAGCTAGGAAATTTGAGTGGGGTTTAAGTCCTACTATTTGCAGCAAGGTGATGTCTTAGGTGCATCCCTCATATGCCATGGTCGTCAGCAACGCGCTCATGCTGGAGTGTGAAGCACTGAATGCCAAGGAGCACTAGGATTAGAGGCAAAAGAGCATACAGGGTTTTGGGGGACCTATCCGAGTAGGTAGCAGCAACGGCACTGCTAATAGAGGATTTGCACAAAATAGGCAATAACCTCAGCCGCAACACAAAGGACTCGTCAGTCCAGCCAAGGTAGGAGTCAGGTTCCAATTGCCAATAGTCAGGGGCACTACCAAGGGCCTCCATGGATATGGCTAATATCACGTGCTACAACTGCAATGAAAAGGGCCACGTGAGTAGATAGTGTCCTCACCCTCAAAAGCAACAGGGTCAGCCATGTAATGCAGGAGGCAATCAAGGACAGGCTTCCAGACAGGTCAGACAAGGTAGTTGGCAAGCTTGACCAGGATAGGGAGTTGGTTAGAACAGGGGAGGCAACTAGAATCAGGCCTCAGGTCGCCAAATATTCGCTCTCCATGGACAAGAAGAAGAGTATGACCAGCTGTCATACAAGGTACACTTATTTTATTCAGTACTTATGTTCAAGCGTTGTTTGACTCGGGTGCTACACATTCATTTATATTTACTTTATGTGCACAAACACTCAAGTTAGAGACAATGGACTTAAACATAATAATGCATATAACATCACCCCTAGGAGGACAGATAACAGTTGGTAGGGTGTGTCAGGCCTATGATATAGAGATCTCAGAGCTTCATTTGACTTATGATCTGTGAGTCATTGATACGGTGGATTTCGATGTTCTACTTGGAAGGATTGGTTGTCAACCCATATAACGATAATTGACTGCCATCGTAAGTTAGTGACTACCTACTCTTCGGATGAAACTTGCTTCAAATTTAAGGGGGATAGGCAAGATCCGACTTCTTTGACTCGATCAAAGTAACATGATCAACTATCGAGCTGGTTGGCAAGTTTGAAGCTGGAAGAAGCAGACAGGAAGGAATTGGGGTTACCCAAGGTTGTTTGTGAGTTCGCTGATGTGTTTCCTGACGAGATACTAGGATTGCCGCCTAAGCGGAAGTTGGATTTCACAATAGAGTTGCAACTAGGAATGGGATCAATATCATTGGCTCCATACCAGATGGCACTAGCTAAGCTACAAGAGCTAAAGATGCAACTACAGGATTTGCTCGAGAAGGGATATATCCGGCTGAGTGTGTAGCCATGGGGTGCACCGGCTTTGTTTGTGAAGAAGAAGGAGGGTGCACTAAGAATGTGTATCGATTATCGTCGGCTGAATCAGGTCACAATAAAGAACAAGTACTCTCTAATCAAAATTGACAATTTATTCAATCAGCTACGAGGAGCGACATGTTTCTCAAAAATTGATCTCAGGTCATGGTATTACCAATTGCATATCAAGAAGGAGGATATTTCGTGTTTATGGCCATTATGAATTTGTGGGTATGTCGTTCGGGTTGACTAACGCGCCAACGGTGTTCATGTGCTTGATGAATCAGATATTTACACCATAGTTGGATCAGTTTGTGGTTGTCTTCATCGACGACATATTGACTTACTCGCCGATAGAGCAAGCACATGAGGAGCATCTGAGGATAAAACTATAGGTTCTACAGAATAATCAGCTATAAGGGAAGGCTAGCAAGAGTGAGTTCTGGCTGAAGAAGGTCAAATTTCTGGGGCATGTGGTGTCAGGGGAAGGAATATCTATGGATGACAATAAGGTTCAGGCTATAATGGATTGGAAGCAACCGACGTCTACCTTTGAGGTTCAGAGTTTTCTTCGGTTGGTCGGGTATTACCGAAGGTTCATTCAGGATTTCTCTACTTTGGAAAAATCGATGAAACGTCTAACACAAAAGAGTGTCAAGTTTGAATAGAGTGAGGCGTGTGAAAATGCATTTCAGGAGCTGAAGCCAAGACTGACTATATCAAAGAGGGGCATTGTTTGTACAGTGTTTTGTGACGCGTCAAAGGAAATTTTGATTATATCAAAGAGGGGCATTGGTTATACAGTGTTTTGTGATGCATCAAAGGAAGGTTTAGGCTGTGTACTGATGCAGAATGGCAAAGTCATAGCCTATGGCTCAAGATAGTTGAAGGTACACGAGAAGAATTATCCGACTCATGATTTGGAGTTAACAACTATGGTGTTCGCACTAAAATCTTGGCATCACTACTTATATGGAGAGAAGTTTGAAATCTTCACCAATCATAAGAGTCTTAAATATTTGTCCACACAAAAAAATCTGAACATGAGACGAAGAAAGTGATTGGAGTATTTGGAAGATTTCAAGTTCACATTATCTTATCACCCAGGCAAGGCCAATGTTGTGACCGACGCATTGAGCTAGAAGTCTAGGGCGATAGTGGCCAGTCTTGTCATACATGAGTGGAAGATGATAGAGTCGGTGCGAAAATTTGTGTTACAACCGACTGCAGGCTTAGAGGGGCCGAGTATGAATGCTTTGGTTGCCACACCGAAGCTGCACAGAGAGATACTACTAGTGTAGGGCTTTGATCAAGGGGCAACTTTTGTGAAGCATCGGCTAGAGTCCGATGAGGTCACCACTAGATGGACCATTGGGACTAATAGAGGACTAAGATACCGAAAACGATTGTTTGTGTAGGATACTGGGACTCTGAGGGAATCAGTGCTGAAGGCATTCCACCAATCCAGTTTTGTCGTATATCCAGGAGATAACAAAATGTACAATGATCTTCGGAGACAATACTATTCGAATGGGATGAAGGGAGATGTAGCTCAATTTGTATCGATGTGTTTGACATATCAACAAGTCAAGGCAGAGCATCAGAAGCCAAGAGTTGCCTATTTCGGGATGGAAGTGAGAGCACATAACTATGGATTTTGTAACTAGGTTGCCGAGATCAATGCAAGGCCACAACGTTATATGGGTAGTGGTAGACAGATTGACCAAGTTGGCGCATTTTTTGCTGGTCAAGATGTTTGACACAATGAAATCCTATAGACGGCTTTACATTCGATAGATTATACGACTACATGGCATACCGGTTATGATTGTGTCTGATCGAGATCTCCGCTTCACATCAGTGTTTTGGCAAAGCCTACAGAAGGCGTTAGGGACGAATGTGCACTTAAGTACAGCTTTTCATCCTTACACTGATGGGCAGTTGGAGTGGACAATTCAAATGCTTGAGGACATGTTGAGGGCATGCATGTTGGATTTTCAAGGTCATTGGGAATGACATTTACCGTTGGTGGAATTCCCGTACAACAACAATTATCAAGCTAGCATTGGATGACGCCGTATGAAGCTTTGTACGAACGACCTTCTCGATCTCCTATCTATTGGACTGAGATAGGGAAGATGAGTTTTTGGGACAAGAGTTGGTACTAAAAACCACAAAGAAGATCAAAATCATCAAGCATGTTGTTGACTGCACAGAGTAGGCAAAAAAGCTATACCGATAAGCACACAAGGCATTTGGTGTTCACAGAAGGTGAGCTCGTGTTCTTAAAAATCAAACCTAGACACAGTGTCACTCGATTTGGCAAGAAATGAAAACTTATGCTGAGGTACGTTGGGCCATTTGAGATCTTGGAGAAGATAGAAGAAGTGGCTTACGGGTTAGCTTTACCTTTGCAGATTGACCGAATTCACAATGTATTCCATGTGTCGATACTTGAAAAATGCATGACTTTATTGAAACACATTGTGAATTGGAAAGATGTAACGTTGGATGAAGATACAACATACGAGGAGAAGCCAGTTCAGATTCTCGATAGCATGGAGAAGAGTTTTCGAGGGAAGACCATCAGATTTGTCAAGGTTCTATGGCAACACCGGAAGCTCAAAGAATCAACCTGGGAGAGAGAGAATGTTATGCGAGTAAATCACTATGAACTGTTTACCTAGACTTTACTGCGTAAATTTCAAGGACGAAATTATTTAGGGTGAATAGATAGTAATAACACAAGTTTTTAATTAATAAAATAAAATTTTCACTAATAGATTAAATTTTTTCTTTTTAATTCAGCATTTAAATTTTAGTAGACTACTGGAGCAATCTTTGTTTTTGTAAACCGCTCGAGCAAGCTTTAGACCTCTCTAAGCTCGAGACTGCTCGAATGATCTATTCAAATTTCATATCACATCAATTGCTGCGATATTGCATTAATGGTGTAGAACGTTTTGTAATAAAAAATTTATGTTGCGATTATTTGATTTTATTACATATTAAGGGGTTGGATCTTTATTTAAACAACCAGAGAATGTCCATTTTATTTTCCTATTCGAAATCGTACTGAAATCAGATAGTTTGGGAGAGATAGAATTGTTCTAGTGTTCTTCAGGTTGAGGTCCTGTTCATCCGTATATCTACTAATCCGAGGTCAATTGCTAGCTTAATCTTCAGGAGTTGAGATAGGGAAAACTACTACTAACCACAAATTGCTAGATTACACTAGGTATATAGTTTTATTTTGTAGAAATGCATGAACCAGGGTTTGTCCTTCGTATTTAGTAAAGAATGAAATTCGTTCTATTCGTTATATGATTCATGAAATGGTTGTGGGGCTTTTGATCTATGCTATGTAAGGTCTCTAAATGTGGTTTTAATTTCTGATTTGAGTAAAAAAAATCATCCGTTTAGGGTTTGATTTGAACTCAATTTGATGAAGAACAGAAAACCAGAACCTACTAGAAAAAGAGGCTCGCTCGAGGCCGCTTGAACAACCTATCTAAATTCTAATAGATTTTGACCATTTTTGAAAAATAATAGAGTCCAGAATTCTATTTTAGGCAAACCACTTGAGCGAACTCTAGGTCGCTCAAGTGACCTATTAACAATCATAAAATTACAAAATGTTGTTCGGACCTCCGGGTAGCAAATCCAAACCCTGTCCTACACTGTTATGTATGTCCACACTGCATATACATCCACAAACATGTTTTGCATGATCACAAATTCTTGTGGAGCTTTGTGTGCTTGTTTGACCATACTTTGACCATGAGGTGTACAATGTTGTAAACTTGATTTGTAGCTTGATAGTTGGTTCGTGAATTGTTGTTTTTTGGTACAAACATGATACGACCTTCATGCCAATAGTTGAGTTGTATTGGACCATCCTGCCAATTGTGATTTATTGTGGTCGTCACGCTGATGGATTAACACATGTATAGACGAATTGTTAGATTGATAGAATTGGATTAAATACATAATTTGGTATTTACTTGAAAACCTAGAATCCACGATTAGGGACATTGGTTCTAATGCCACCTTAACACAGTAACGGAGAGTGTTAGGTGATCATTGTAAATAGTGAAACATGTAGTGAACAAAATAGGTTCATTAAATAGAATAATGGTTAATTGATGGCCGTCGTGCCAAATTTGTTGGCCGTCGACGGTAACTAGGAGATTGGTGTATTCAGTTGGAGGTGACTTTGAGGTGCATTTGGGTCGACAACTCTAGGCCCCGAGGGAGTAACGACCTTGTCTTAGGCGGTAAAGGGGAAGCAGCTAAAGATCGTTGGTACCTGACTTGGTGAAATCACATTTTTGGTCGGGTTTAGTTAGAGTAATGTAAATATTGACTCTGCTAGGGATCGATTCCTTATACCCAGTGATGAACGCGTACAGATTATATAACAAACAATTATGAAACCCTACTAGGAAAAATTAGAGTTCATACATTCGAGATCTGTCTGGTTTGATCTCGGCTATCTTCACAGTTTGATCCTGATCGAACTTTGAGCAGGGCTAGAATGATCTTGTTCGACTGACCTCAAGATTTTTTACCGTAATCCTATTGCACCTTAATCACGTACTGAGGGTGGACTAAAAAACGTGATCTTTTTGCCTTCACAAAGCCTCTCTATATTAAGTTATTTCTGATCTAGAAGACATAGCAGTGTATATATAGACAACGATAGGGACCCCTAGGAGAAGTATGGGCTGTGCTTCCTATATAATTCGAGATTCCTAGTTCAGCCCGGATTAATTCTGAATTATATAACTTATAATTCATACCACTACAGAATTATAATTGCATTCCCCTCTCATATCTCAAAATTATATTTCAAGCTTCATGTTATTAAATACTTATTTATCTCCCCACGTGAAGATTATAGATACCTATTGATTCAAAAAAATTACTAACAATTTATTTAATCAACATCTATAAAATTCTTTAAGATCTTCCACTTAACTTATTTGTTATGTCGGATACTAATATTCACTTACAGGTTTTGACATAATCGAAACTTAGAAGCTTACTCATGAGGATATCATCAATCCCTGTAAAGAAATGTGAATTCCATTAATAATTAATAGTTGTCATATACTTAATATTGTGACCCAACTCATTGAGACTATTGGCCCACAAGGCCTCACTCTATAATGAATCAAAGTCAATAACATTAAATGTACACATCGATTAATTATCTTTGGATTAAGAGTACAAGCACACATAATAACCATGAGGTGTAAATTGTACTATATTGTCAGTATAAATACAATTATCTCAAAGTTATCATGTTCAATACACACAAAGTGTACTAACACAGTGAGTTAAAACTATATCATTTTTCATAATCAAGACAGACCTATTGAAACACTGTGTTACAGTCCTACTGGTGGTATGTCCAATTCCATCTAAGATTGTGAACCAAAAACTTATATTCTACAAGAACCGATAATCTGATCATTTGTGTATAAGCCAAACTTTACACACCAGATTATCTACTATGTGGAATAAGAGACACTTATGCACAATATAGTAAGATATAATGCAAACATTGTCCATAAAGATTCTCACCAAGAAAATGAATAATTGTTTAAATAATTCAAACAAATATTAATCCATTACATAAAGTCATGATTTTTAGTATAAAACCCGAACAAACTCGAATAGTCGGTAGAAGGCCCTGTCTTGCATCGATAAGGGCTTGTCAATATCAACCGAGTACTTTATACTAGGCAATCAGGTAAGAAGGGATATTGGAGGAAAAGGGTATCCTTAGAAACTTAAATAAACGGAAGCATAATGAACTTATGTGACTTAATTTACGTACTTTAACGTTTTTCATGAAGTATATGAATTGCTATATATCTATATCTGTGGGTTAGTTTTTCAGTGACTTTTCTTACTAAGTGTTACGACTCATTCGGTATAATTTCTTTGCCTCTTGTGTCTCATGCTAGATGTTGCAGAGCAACCAGAGTACCTTCCATAGTAAGAAGAGCCAGGACTTACCGAAGAAGACAATGGCAGCATTTGGCTACCTTACCCTTAGTAGCTCTGTTTTATTTTCTGAATAAAAGAATGTAAACCCTAAGGAGTATTTATGTCATTTTTGTTTCTGCACTTAAACTCTGATTTAACTTTCTTTTCGTCAATTTAATAAAATAAAGGCATTTTTTGTAATTTCATAAATTAAATGATTTAATAAGTGAATTAAAGGATTTCAATAATGTTTCGAGAAATCGAGGCGTTACAATGTTTTAGCTCGAAATAGTGCCCATTGGAGGGTGCAGTCGAGTCTACTGTGCCTTGCAGCACAGTGTCACATCGAGTATGGCTTACATATGAGTCTATCTACGAGATTTTCAAGACCCTTAATGAGATTAGAAAATAAAGGACTATATCTTTTCTATTAGAAAACTGCAAATGTGAAAGCTATTTACGAAATGAAGTTCATATTGAACTGATTCAATTTAACACTTTACTGTTAATTCTACTGGAAAAGTACTTTAATACACCATTTAAGCATACTTTAATACAAAAAATAACTAAATTTCTTTTCCGAACACTATAACAAATCAGACTTTTTCCCGCATTTAATTCCCCGCGTTTTTTAAAAAATGCCAAAAATACTCATATTTTTCCCCTTTTTATTTCCCCCCCTTATTTCCCCAGCTTTCCCCCTTATTTTCTCAGCTTTCCGCCCCACCCACATTTCCCCCCCACCCACATTTTCCCACATTTCCCCCCCACCCACATTTCCCCCGCATTCCCGTCGCCCCCAAAAAAATCAAACCTAGCTTTTATTTGACCAAATGTGGTAGCTGCTACTGCGCCGCTCCTCCTCCTCAGCCGTTCCTCCTCCTCAGCCGTTGTTCTACTACTGCTGTTGTTGCTCCTCCTCCTCAGCCTTTGTTCTGCTACTGCTGCTGTTGTTCTGCTACTGCTGCAGCTACTGCTGTTGTTGCTCAGGTATGTCTC
>JABCMJ010003000.1:0-11013 GCA_014822125.1 Arbutus unedo
AAACCAACCATAATATATAGTTAGTTACATTGGGGATTAAATAAATAGGTTAATTTTAAAGTAGTGGAGTAATTATTACCTGCGGGTGAGAGATTGTAGAGAAGGTGGGTGAACTTGAGGGCACTGTCACTGAGGCTAATGGTAGGAGTGAAATGGTTCGACACGTGTGAGAGCTTTGGGGTTTCGGATTTCCTTGCTGGGTCCCCTTTCACCACCTTCGGCCCTGTTTCCCTTGTCAGAGACGCCAATGATGCACTGATCCATCCATCACCCACAAACAATATATATCAAATCCCTTTGTCGTAACCAATAATCTATATGCACTGATTAATGAAAAAATAATAAAATTAGTATGATTATGAGAATAGAATTTAAAACAAATCTGTTATTGTTTATATTCATACCACTATCACATCAGTGTAAATTTTTTAAAAACTCCACGAGTCAAATTTTTTTTTGAAGAATTCGAATAACAAAATTAGGCCAAAAATGAAACAAAAAATTATAAAAAAAAACTTCACATAAAAAAATACTCCTGGAAACGCATTTATTTGAAAAGGAGGGTTTTTATTCTGCCGACGCCCTTTTACTGAAAAAGGAATTCTACATGTAAATGATCTAAATCATGTAATCATCACATCTTACTACTAACTACTCTCCACTCATGATCCATCAGATAATCCGTTTCCCTTCATGGAAGGTGGGTCCCCCGTAACTACCTTCACATCTTCCAGCGAACAAAATTACTTTTAACTAAATAATCTCTCAACACCGACAGCTGATATATTCCGTTTTCATCAAATCAAATCTTTAACATGATCCCTCAAATTTCAGTCATCTCCATCACCTTCGTTTAATTTTTTTATTAAGTTTTTTCTTTTCCATTTTTTGGGTGTAGTTCAAACATACTTCACTCTACTTGAGATAATTTTTTCATGTTGCTTCTCGGATATTTTGTTCCAAGTTAAAAAATTTTTTTGACAACTTTTTCTTTAAAAAATTCAAAGAGTTAGTTTAATAGTTAAGATTTGAAATTTAGAGATATGCTCCTTTTAAATTTGAAGTTCAAAACCGCTCTAGTGCTATCAACTCTTATGATCTCAATCTATACATGGCAAAATTTCTTGGTTTTAAATGGACTATCGCAAATAAACCGTAGTATTGATTCCCTGAGAACTAGTCAGTATTAGATTTGAATAATTTTAAAATTAACCTAATACCTCTAACTATCAAAAATAAAATAAAATATAAATATATTGAGAACTGTCACATAAATATGTATCCTACGTTTAAGGCCATGTGCATGGGATGACTTCTATATCCATCGCGGAGCATTATGTTGTGGGTTACCTGATGGATTGGAGCTGCAGTTTCTGGCGCTCCTCTTCGCACATGGTCGCAAAAGCAGCTCGAGCCCCTTCAATGGGAGTGGTAGGAGCCGACTTCTTCTTCTGCAGCGAGTGGAGCTCGTCGATCGTCTGCGCCTTCACCGGCGGCCCACTGTCGTCGTGGCATATCCCGTTCTCTCTCTTCTGCGTCGTCTGGATCTTCGCCAGTCCGTTACGTCCCGCCGCCGCCGCCGGAACTTCCTTCCCAACCTTCACTTCTCCGTTCCCGTTCGCTGCCATTTCTTCTCTGCAACAAATATTACATATTAATCGTCAAATTATATATATATATTGATGCTATAAGTATTACGGTGCGACGTCAGGTAACCATAACGGCCGAGATAAGTTTAATTAAATAAATATAACAGGATTTAATGGAATGAAAGATATTAAAAAAGGGAAACTATTATTATACGTTATTTTTTTGTCCCGATTTGGCCAGCTTTTCTATTGGGTTATTTTTTATTCTTATTTAAAAAACTATCATAATTTTTTATTTTGAATCGATTTTTTTTTATAAATTATTATTCAATATTTTTCATGAATTATTAGTAGTAATTTTTTTTATAAATTACTATCAGAACTAGTATTTAATTTAAAATACAAAACAAGTGATTCTGCATTGGAATGGTTTAGGAAATTTCTGGCAGTCTCTCCGACTCCATTTTCATCGAGTCAAATGAAAATTACACGATTATTCATGGGGGCCGGAGATAGTTGCAGAAACAGAGCAAATCGATAAAAGATTCTAGAGAGAGGGAGAGGGGGAGAGAGAGGGAGAGTGCACCAGAAATTGAGAGCTCGAAATGAAAATGGAGGAAAATGCAAATCAAAGCAAGCTGGGGAGGATAAAAATGAAAGATGCGACCATCAAAGAGTAGTTTCAAGGTGATCTGTTAGAGAAATCTCAACGAAAGAGAAGGTTGGTGAGGAAAATATGGGTTCTGCGAGGGCCCTATTTAAAGGGGTTAAAGTGGGGTCCACTTTAACCACATTTTTAACTGGAGTTTGGCCGTTTTAACCACAGTTTTAACTGGAGTATGACTAACCATGGTTAAATCCTATCCTCTGTGGTCAAGTCTGAAAAAGGTGATAAAAAAAAAAACTCCCTCGCCCATAACATGGTCACGTCACTGCCTACCCACATACGCCTGTTGGGCCTCGGCAATTTACAAAATGTTACTTGACAGTTTTTAATATTTTCTCCGTCATAATTTATTTATTTATTTATTTTTAAAATTTAATTTATTTAAAAGTTTAAATATTTCAAAGTGTTGTTTTTAAAAAATAAAAAGGCATTAAAAAAATTTTAACAAGTCAACTTTAAAACTAGACAAAAAATTTGAGACATCTAAAAATTAAAAAATAGATAAACAAATCGGAACGAAGAGAGTAATTTTTTACGGGTAAAATTTCACTTACTTTTACGGGCAGAACTACTAAGAAATCGTGGTAATAGGTTTCTTTTAAAAAATTTACAAAAACAAGTAAATTTTTCGCAATGTTTGGGGTCTTTCTTTTTAATTGATGCTCATACTTATAAGCAAATTTTAACACTTAGTCGTTTTATTTAGTTTTTAGTTTTCTGCTTGAATTTTTATGGACCTATTTCGCCTTCGATATAGGATCAAATCATAGATTTCGTGCTTATCCATCTTCTCCATGTTTCTTTATTTTTTTTGCATCCACCAGCCCCGTCCCTTTGTGTTCTATTTCTCCGTGCACAAGAATAGCAGTTACATAACTACTAATGCATGCAAAACCTCGTCACCTTGAATCGTTTGCATATGGGATCCTCCACGAGTTAATTAATTGCCTTGGAAGTCTAAACGTCACCGTCTTGTTATCTTGTGCCCTCTAATTTCATGTGTGCACATTTACCAATTAATACCACATGTCTTTTTTTTTATTGGTGGACAAATTAAAAAGCAAATAGCCGCCAAGTTACTACAACTAAATATATATATATATATATATATATATATATATATGTATGTATTGATGAATTAGATCGTCAATATGATATCTTAGTATGTATGTATTGATGAATTAGATCGTCAATATGATATCTTAGAGATGTACTTGTGCGAGAGGTTTTCGTAAAGTTTTAAACGTACAGGGGTCACCAAGATAATATCATGAAAACAATTTCAGTGGGCAAATATTAAAGTAGCACATTTTCAAGTCTTTTTGTTTTTTTGTATGAGAGAGAATTGTAACGGAGATTTTATTTGACCTATTTTGGACATTGGCATATTTTAATAATTTATTTTATAATCACATTAAATATCACGTTTATTGAATATATTTTTAAAACATATTTACTTGAAAAAAGAGTAGATTTCGTGTTTCGATCATAATTTTTCTACAAGGGTTTATTTCAAATATATATTTGGTGAACATAATTTTGAGGAAACCTATCTTTTCTAGTGACAAGTGTCACGGTAATTGAGTGTAAAGAAAAAGAGTAATACTTGGGAAGTTGGGAAAGTATATCTCACAGCGCCAAGTCGCCACGAAACAAAAGATGCTGCAATTGGCCACTAATGATGCGGGGCTCAGAAATAACTTAACTTTTGATATCATGATTGATTCTCTGAATTTCGAGATTCGAGGCTAACTGAGTAGATTATCTGTGGCAGTACCGCTACAGTGCATGATAGCAAGTGGAGGCCACCGTATGTAATTATTCAGATCTACGGAGGATTGGCCCGGTTCATGCATTGTGGTTTTAGAATCCGATACTGAAAGATAGGAAAATGCCGATCAATTTTTTACGAGTAAATTTCAATGCTAAACATAAGAGAATTTTTAAAGTAAAATAAGAGAAAGTGCGTATTCTTATAAAGTGCATATTTGTTCAAAGAAATTATAAATTAAAGAAGGTTGTCTTTTATTAAATACTCACAGTTTTTTTTTAGTGTTTCTTGAAAAATTGGGCTACTATTTGTTTAATGTGACTAGTTAAAATTTTAAAGAAGCTTAGGCCGTTGAACTTGTGTTTTGAGAGATTATGTACGTGTTTAGTATTTTTCTTTTGTTGAGATTTTAACGTTTAAAAATATTTGAGATTAAATTTTTTGACATTCTAGAGATTCTTCGATTATGAAGAATTTGAATTATTTTGGGTCAGATTTTGGATTTTAAATAATTGAAAAATTAATTTTTCAACTTTTGACAATACGCATTACTAGTTTTTAATACTGTTTAACCGTAAAATCTAAAACTATAATTTAAAATTTATTTTCACAGCTGTTACAAACTCCCTTTATGAACTTGTTTTATCTGTATTGGAAAAGAAGAAGAAAACACTAGTAGATTCGCAAAAATAATAATTTTCAAGTGACTCAAGTTAACTTTTCCATGCAAATTAAACTTTTCTCAACAAAAACCTGACAAAATTCACAAAAATAAAAAAAAGAAAAAGAAAAACCTCATGGAAGAGGTACTTGGTTCCTGGCGATTCTACTAACCTCTAACTCCGTTAATATATGTTTGATGTATTTCTTAAAAATAATAATAAAGAAACCAAAAATACTTTACATTTTCTTTCTGAATGAGGTTTTTTTTTTTTTTTTTTTTTGTACTTTTACTTATAAAGCCCAAACATCTAACTAAATTGGAAAAGTTCATTAATCCCAAAAGCTCTAATTCGACATTTTAACGTTTTAGCTTGCTACGAAACAAGGAGTTTGAATTTTGAAAAAAATTTCTGAAACCGTAACACTTTTTAATCATTGAATATCTTGCCAAGCTTGAAAAAGTAATTATAATTGTTCACTTTATAGAGCTTGAAGCCTAGAATATCCATGACGAATAGGTCCGATTATGTTGGTAACATAACGAACGAACCATATTGTTTGGATTGATTTTTTAGACACTGATAACAATTGTGTATAATCATAGTTAGTTGACTAGGTTAACATCCGATCAACTTATTTTTTCTCATGAATTGTTCCACACATCAAGTTTTAGAAAATAAAATATTCGAATTATATATTAGAGCTTGGAATGATATATATTTAGTGAGCACAAGGAAGGCCAAACGGCTCCGCCTATAACTTAAGTTGGAACAAATAGTAGCGTATAAATCATTGTTATTGATATTGTAACGTATTAAAAGGAAAAAGGTGATGTCAATCTCACTCACCATAATAAAAAATTTATAGAGAAATATCGGGTAATTCGGTTAATATCGGGTGATCCGGTTAATACCGGGTTGTACAGGGACAAATTTCTCTGTTTAAATTTTTAATTGATGATTTTTGTAAAAATTACACATAAATTATGACTAAAAATATAATTAAACTTCAAACTTATAATTTATTTTTTAAGCATGTGAAACTTGTTTGATATGTCAAATATGATTTTTTTGTAAGAAAATTTTTATTTGCAAAATATATATTATTTTTTAGCAATAAATTTAAAATAATACATCAAAATACATCGATTATGATATGTATTATATCAATAACAAAAATAATATACTTATCGGTAGGATGAAATTAATAACTTTCGTTGAAATGCGATTTTGGATGTTAATTGGTTAGCAGTAAAATGATTTTTAATTTCGTATGGACTGGCTTTTGTCTAATCAAATCGCGATGCCCCACGTCAGCTGCTCATCGTTCGGTCACCAGGATGTCCACGTCATTCGCTTATCTTTCGGTCACCGGTAAGAGAAAAGTGGGTCAAGTATGGTGTCACCTAAACTGCCTTTAACAGGAAAGTATCCGAGGTTTAAGCTCCCCCCTTGCCCTGTAGTCAGCCATGATATCCGTGTTGTGGAATTATTAACTTGGACCCTTCGAGAAGATATTGTTCCGTTTTAGAATTTGTTCCGAAAAAATATACAAGTCAATATTACGGTTTTAATAGCGACAAAAAAAAATGCTAATTTTTACAATCTTTTATTTATGCACAAAATTAACTGAATATATGTTTCCATTTTTTTAAGTTACTACGTTTATGTGAAAGCATAAGTCATGATTTTGAAAAAAGCAAACTATAGGGACAAGTTTGGGGTTCGAATTTTTTTTTTGAAAATGAGAGAATATAATTTTGGTGGGCCAAAATATAATTTTTTTAATAATTTTTAACGAAAGGCCAAACCTTTCATATTTTATCACGTTGCTTTGGTACCGCTCAATCCCTTGTATAGTAGCAAATCAGATCTGACTCCAAAAGAACTCGAAAAGCGAGTGACAAGAGTTTTCCTTATTAGGAGTGGAGTGGAGAAATCTAAACCTATTATTGTCGTTGGTGTTGCTTAATCTGGAGTGGAGAGATTTATGCAACAATTGTCTAGCCTTTGTAGGTTCTAAATTTTTTTAAAATTTTTGAGAGTTCTTGATTTCTTGTCCCTTAGTAGTACCACCCATGTACATGTATTAGGGGTTGTATTACTAATTGCAATTCACCTTAGCTCTTTAAGATCAAAAGTCAATAGAGATTGTAAACAACTTTAGTTGTAAAATAAAAATTAATCAGACATTTATAATCAAATGATTAGATAGATTTGTTTTAAGTTTTATTTTGTGAATCACATTAATTATTCCTTTTTTTTTTAAACACATTTTTTCTGATTATGAAACTTTGCGCTATCTAATTAACTTAAAATTTTCACAACTATAATGGTCCGCAAATTTCATAAAATAAACAGTTTAAATTGTAACGGTAATATTTTGAAAGTTCCATCAAGCCTTCGTTGTAGTTATGGCTGCATCATGTGGTCATGATTTTGGCACCACTGTTGGTCTTATCTTAGGTGGTCCTAGTGACTTTTCCTTAAGGCTAGTCAAATATCTAACAAATTTTAAAATTATGTTCATACAAAATTAACGTTTTTGTGTAGTACGTACTTTCAAACAAGTATTATTTAATAGCTAATCAACTTAGTTTTGTATAGGTTGTCTGTTCATTCAATTTTAAATTTTGTATCATCGAGATGAGTCTAAAGTGAACTTGTATATAACAAAAGAAATCATACAGTGAATTCAATCTATCGACCTAATAGATTGGGTAGAGGATCCTCTCATTTAAAAAAACTGCAATAAGGATCTACTCCCTTCGTCCGGATTTATTTGTTCATTTTTTGACTTTTAGATATATCAAATTATTTGTCTAATTTTGAAGTCGACTTGTCAAATCCTTAATGCTTTTCCCTTTTTTAAAAACCGCACTTTGAAAAACGTGAACTCTCATTTAATGTTAAAAAAATTAAGGGTATGTTTGGAAACTAAAAAATTTTAAGAATAATAATTGTGTTTTTTAAATAAATTAGAATTTAAAAAATGTACAAATAAATTAGAACAGAAAGAATATTTTTTTTGTTGTATTTTTTTTTAATCATATTCTCTTCTCGTGATACTTTTTTGGTATAGAATCTAAATATCGAGAGTGATGTGAAAGAACATCTAAAAAGATTCGAGTGCAGGGCTAAAACTTCAAAGCACCTCATGACCCCAATCCATATGCATTTACATGACAGGTGTCATTTATAAAACAGAAAAAGGGGCAAGGTTTCATCTGAGGAACTGTCCACGAATGTGCTGTAAATAACTGATGGAGTGCAAAAATTATTTGGTTTTCTTGGAGAACCACGTCAATATCTTTTTATCACGGCACTTTTACGTGGGGTTTAGTACTAAATGTAAATATACTGCGTGAATATAATAATTAAAGATATTTTAACATTACATAATAGTATTCTAAGATCACTGAATAATTATCCATGGTCAAAGACAGAACTACCTTGTTACTTAGGTGGGCTCTAGCCCAGGTGAGATAATTTTTTTTTTAATATGTAAAATTTTAGCTTACCCTATTATTTAGAGTCTAATTTATTTTTAATCTAATTTAAAATATAACACAGAATAAATTAAATTTCTAGTTCCGCTTTTCCCCATGATTGTGGAAATTAGCTGGTGGAGGAGGTAAAAGCAGAGGTAGGCTTTATGCGGTAGAGGTTCAAAGAGGAAAGAGAGATTTGGGTGGGTGGGTGTGAAATTGATATGGGTCAAATACGGGGGGATATTGGGTCTGATTGGGGGAGGTGACTACTCTTTCTTGAATTGAGTAATAAATAGAAATGGAGGGTTTGGGTGGTTGGGACATGGGCCTGCTATGCTGCAACCACCACATCACAAGCCTTTCTCCAGATCTAATGGGGTTCATTTTAAAAAAAGTGATTCATTTTGTTCAACTCGGTGAGTTTTACGTATCAGACATTTAAAACGATTTGAACATAATAAGTTTGTATTTTGAAAATTTAACCGCTAAGAACAAATTTGAAAGAAAACTTTGAGAAATGCTCGACTTAATCATACAAGTATCGATATTCAAACGAAATAAATTTTTTACGTGCACAATAGAATTGTCGACTCAAATAAAATAAATAATTCGGATCACTTTTTGATTTGAGATGAGTCTCATTAATTAGAGTCATAATAGAATATAATATGTTATTTCTTGCTCACAAATAAAATCTCAATTCGATTGGTGGTGGGAAGAGTTCCAAGTTTTGTGGGGATGATTGACTTGGAAATTTCTTTAAATATTTAAACTATATGTCATAATGGGCCCAACATTCAACCAGTTCTAATACTAAATAATTGATAGAATGGCCAGACTTTAATTAGGAGTGTCACCTAGGTGAATTTGACTAAAGTTTAGATAGGGTTGTCAATAAATCAGGTTTGTAATGGATTTTAAAATTATTTATAACTCAATTAATTAGATTATTAAATATGTTATCGATTATTTTATTCAGAATGAACACAATCGACTTATTACCCCAATTACATATAACATATTCATATTTACAATTACAAATTAAATACATATTTATACTAAAAATAACGTGGCGTGGCAAGAGAAATTTTTATCTGTCATTGATAATTCAGTGTCGTGTTAATAAAATTTACAGTGGTGTAAGTAAATTTTGGTGTGGATTTAGCTATTTAAGTGCAATGTTAGTAAAATTCTAACAGCTTGGTTACTAGTGGTATTCTAAAAGACTGGCACCTTTTTAATTTTCTCCTTTGTTTTTCTACAAGTGATCTATTTTCACATTTTTTTTTTTAGGGACAAACTCGTGTAAGTTTAAGTGGGGCACGATTAGAGGTGTAATTGGTTTGATTTGTTAGAATTCACATAATAAAATTGATTTTTCAATTCGAAAAATTTATAAATTGAAATCGATTTCACTCAGTTTGGGCCGATTTCGGTCTGATTTGAACTTCTTGACTTTTTGAACAATATTTCAGGTTAACTCCCCCAAAAAAGTGAAAAATTAACAAAATTGATGGAAGAAAATCCTATTGTTTAGTCTTAAACAAAATCTATCAATTGAAAAATTCACCACAAATCAACATGGTAATACGAGGGATAAGAAAGAGAAATCAAACCGGATCAAATTTTACAATATATAAATCGACGGTCTGGTTATACGGTTTTCATTTTGACCCCTAGGCACGATCAAGATACTAGCAGGATTCACGTGGAAAGAAGATAATGATGACGTGAGAGTCTTGTAATATAATCCTTGTTTTTCTTTCGGAGAAGGAGCCATGGATACTAAAAAGAAGAGTCTCCATTGACTAGAGAATAGGAAAAAGTCCTTCTGATCACAAGTATTAAATAAGGTTTTTGGACAAAGTCCTTGTGGATCCCTCCAACATCTAGAATCTAACTTGCTTCATTTTGGGAATAGACCAAATTAATGAGAGGAATATTTATATCATTTATAAATTAAATATAAGATATTATTCAAACTAACTCAACTCACAAAATCTGTCAGTTAGTACTACGTTCAAGAACTAGTTCTTATTTGTTGTACGAAGAGTAGCTTTTTCAATTTAAAAATGTTCTGATTCATATATTTAAAAGTTGGTAAAAATATAATTATTTTTAATGAAAGATGATGGTAGCTATTATTCGAACAACCTAAATTCTTGAAATGCAACGATATCAATACAGTTTCCTCCTTGTACAGTAAAAAGAGTTGGTTTCGGGAAGTGTAAAGACTAAAGATATTTATGCAAACAAAAAATGGGATTGGGGTGGAACCTCAAACATCAAAGAGGTATAGGGTGATTACTAGGAAACTGAAAGGGAGGAGAATGTGATTACAAAAAAATAAGTATAGTCCATTTTTTTTTTTTTTTTGCAACCCATCAATAGTCAATAGAGTTTTTAGACAGCAACGTTATTTGCATGGAAAAATATCCTGAACAACGCATCGATGTTTTTGAGAAGTTAAATTATTCGTGTGAATCAGTGCATTGTTCGGAATATCCTTCTCTGCAAAGAGTATTTTTGGTTTGTAGATATGCTTTGTAATATTTTCTGTATGTAGTTTATAGGTGACATACTTTTGATCTTACGAAGCTTTAACACCATTCGATGGGCTAGATTCTATTTATCTTAATTTTTTTCGTTGTTTTGAATTAAATTATTTTATTTAATTGTTATTTTGATGTTTTAACAAATTTATTTAATCTTCTAGCCATTTTTTTTTTACTTTATCAGCAATAAAAATTCAAAAATTATGCCAAAGACAAAAATAGTGTAATTTACATGTGACATACTTCGCACGCTTATGTTTTATTATCTCTAATATGAT
>JABCMJ010003001.1:0-24078 GCA_014822125.1 Arbutus unedo
AGTTTTACTCAATTAAAATACTGATTTGGCCGGCGCATCAGCGACATTTTTGCCGGTCGATCAGTAATAAGGGCTTTAGGCAAACCTATTTTAAAAAACCTTTGAGGAGTTGGAGTCCAACCAGTGTTGGATACCAATAGTGGATGTAAGCTTGTAACCAAAATACTATGAAAGTCCTCGTGTTCAACTGGCCTTTACCATCACAACTTAATTGCTTATTCTATTATGAACAGAAAGATGTGATGGATGCTTTACACCCACATGCATATATCCACAATATTCTTGAGGACTTTAGTACAACCCATCAAGGAAGCACATGTCAAAAATTTTTAGGCATTGAACAGCATTTACTAAAGGAGTCCAGAAATCACAATTTTGTCCTACTCAATCTCCTCCGTAAGTAACTACGTTACACGATAAAGAAGTATGTTCTTCATAACAGAACAACGAACTGGAACATATCCAAAAATAAACAGTACATGGTCCTATGTGTAGCATACCAATTATCGATGCACAATGCAAATCTGCATACGGTTCATCTCCAGTGAGCAATTCCCACATGACAATCCCAAATGAGTAGACATCAATCTACAATGTAGCACAAAATGAGCACCAATCATTTAAGTAAAAGGAACCCAAAAACAAATTTTAAAACCCTTTTAGACAGAACATGTGAACAGAAAATCTCTAGACTTGATGAAGAGGGTAGTTCTACCTTTTCTGTTACCATGTTACTCTTTCCGCTAAGAAGTTCAGGTGCCATCCAAGGTAAAGTTCCACGAACGCCTCCGGACACTAAAGTGTGTTGTTTCACCTTTGATAAACCAAGGTCACCAATCTACAACGAAATGCAGATATTGGATGAGCAATAACATTTTTATAACATATCACCATGTAACAAGAGTCAAAACAGCAAATCCATTATAAGCCGGTATTCTTATCAAGCTTCCGGTCTGAACTACTCAAAAGCAACATAAAGCCGCTAGAGAAGAAGCTTAAAACAGATATTTCCATTACAAATTGACAGCACAAAAGAATCATATGCCTAAAACACCTGACAAACCGATAAGATAAAAACATAGAAAAAGTACTATGGTCAGAAACACTGGTATACCTTGCACACTGGCCGATGTGGATCTCTCATATTTACTAGCAAGTTTTCGCATTTCAAATCAAAATGCACGATGTTCTTTCCGTGCAAATACTCCATACCAAATGCAGCATCCATACCTATGATGAGTCTCTTACGACGATCAATTGTTCTGCACAAAGATAGGTACAAATCAGGGATACACTGTCAAGTTAATATCCCGTTTCTATATCGAGTAAACAATGAAGCCTTAAAATGCAGCATGCACACTCCAATAGGAACTAGTCATCCACGCACAAAATAAAAAGACTACCTGTCCTTTTTCCTTAGAAACTGTTTCAAAGATCCATTTACCATGAATTCTGTCACAGTTGCTAAAGATCCATCAGGACCATCACGAACTATCCCATAGAAAGAAACAACATTTGGATGATGTAACGAACTTAATATCAAAGCCTCCTTCCAAAAGTCTGCAATCTATAAATCACAGCAGGAGCAAAAGTTTAGTCATACTAGAAACAGCAATACAGTCAACTCCATGGAATAAGAGGACAACATTTCTCCCCAAAAGATAAATGTTAGAAAATAATACACGCAAACAGAAAAGGCATGTCTATCATAAATTTCTTCCTTTCTGGATGGTAACCAATAAACAGCATCAGAAGAAATAATGAATCAAATCGAAAAATAAAGAATGCCCCCAGCTGAGAATGGAAAACCAAAGTAGGGAACCCCATACAAATATGAACCATAGTCATCAAAGCCAGATTCAAATCACAAATGAAATTACATTAACACGACCCCAATTATATTGAACCGTTAATTGTAAGATCAGATTCGTATTGGGAAAACATAGGGAAATAGCAAAATACTTTTAAGCATATAAAAAGCATCTAGCATTAGTATGTGGTAGTATGTAAGTTAATAATTACGTGCCCATACCACTTAGAGGGTAAGGCACAGCATAATCATCCGGTTGTTGTTTTCTTTTTAGTTTTTAGGCAATATACAGTTGAATTAAGATGGTTAACTCCTGTCAAGAGAGTAAATCCAGTAGTAGGACAAGAAGGGGGGTGGAATCCCTAGTTGTTTACTTAGCGAATACATCACTGAGGAAACAGATGGCTTCTGTCATTCTTTCAAGCTCATTTAAGTACTACTAATAACTACACACATGCAATTCACTTCCTTTTCATTTCGTCAACTTCTGCATAAAAAACACTCTGCAACCACAACATAACCTACTGTTTCCATTAGCTTGCAGCGTCGAGGTAGATATATCTTTTGGACACATGACATGGTCTTTTATGGGACATCTTCATATCATTTCATGACAAAAAACATAAATCATAATGATCAAGGTCGAAGGAATTGTAATTTAATTTCAACGAAAGAGAGGATATCATGACATGTATAAAGCAATAGAATTAAGGGTAAAGTGATTAGGATAGAAAATACCAGTCGTTCCCTCTCAGAAGGTCTCCCAGCAAAGCAACTGGCTTTGATTCTCTTTATCGCAACATCCGAACCTTTCCACTTCCCATAGAACACAGCACCATATGTACCTGAACCTAGTTCTCTAATCTCCTCCACATCATCATTTCTTATGGTCTGAATACAGAATGGCAACAGCATCAGAAAAACTGAAGCACATGATGCAAAATCACAAAAGAGGATACCCAAACTGTTCATAAGTATTTGATCATGTATGATGAGACGAGGTCTTTAGGGAGGAAAAAGGAGGGATTGAGATCATAAATGCATGAAGGCTAGGTAGATAATGCAAGCCAATGTGAATTGAGCACGAAACAGAAACCTGTAATCCCCTCTCAATGGCTTCTGCCTCAGCCTTAGATGGCTCAATCTTTGAATTGTTTGGATTGTCATTGTCAGAATCCAGCTCTATGTCCCCTTGAACATCCTGAAAAGACAAGAAGGAGCTTTCTTTTAAGGGGAAAGCATTACATCATGGTGAATTCTGATGCTCTTACAAGGAAAATATGACGAGATCTTACCGCCAAGTCCAATTCATTTTCAGGAGAATTTGCATCTTCTTGAACTTTAGCTTTCACGTCCTCAACACCTTCTAGTGCTGCCTTCTTTACAGATGCAATCAACTCAGGTAAGTAACTCAATCGGTCAGAGAGTTCTGTATCTTCAAGAGGAGCACAAGAACCATTTTCATCTCTTTTAACAATGCCACCACAGTTTTCAGAAGGCCTTAAGCTATTGGAATGGATAGAGTCAGGAGGCCCCACCACGTCTGCATTCTTGTTTCCCTGTAGAACAGAGATGGTCTGTGTGCTGAAGTGTTTGACTGCATGATTTGTCCCTTTACCTTCTCCATAAGTACCTTTATCCCCCACCATTGCCGACCCGGTAACATGAAAATCATTTCTCAAATCCGCACCAGAAGTGATCAATGAAACCAAGTTACCGTTCACGAAACTCGATGGTGAGTCCGATAACTGCACCAGTTCTGTAGGAGTGGCTAAATTTAAAACGTCAGGTGGTAACTGAACATTTTCTGCAGAAAGTGGATGCTGATTTTCCTGAGCATATGCATAAGGATTCAATTTTACAGCATGGCCATAAGAATTGCCTGGGACAGCAGAGCCATCTAAGCCCACCATTTTTACCGTTTTTTGCGAGGACTCAACCCAAGGATTTTGATTATCCGCCCCAATACAGAACCTGGGACTACTGTCCAATGTTCCCCTGACAGATCCCACAGTACCCGTACCATTTGCTAGCTGAGGCGAGGCAGACAATTCATAGGAGGGAGGCCCATGTAATGGGTTATGAGCATGTCTCCATAAAGTATGTCCTGATGCTGATGCGGGTGCTGGTGCTGGTGCTGGTGCATGTACATTTGACACTTGGTAAAGATTATCTGCTCCATAAACATACGGAAAATTACCATGCCTAGCCCCACGGTCATCAACAGAAGGAATATGGTGGATGTGAGATCCAGAGGCAAAAGCTTGATCATGAAACACTTCATTTCCCAATTGAACTCCAGATCTGATAAATCGCGGGTCTTCTGGATGAACATAATTAGGGGCCACATGATGAGGGCTTTCTGAAATATTGTCTGGCGTAATGGGGATACCATCCACTACGTAGTGATCATTCAATCTCACAGCTACAGGAACATGAGACCTCTGTTCATCGGGGCGGGGATTTGGTTGAGGCTGCAGAATCCATCCTCTTTCATGATTATGAGTTTCATTATAAATGGGTCGAGGATGAGTTTGCTCTCTGGGGTGGAACCCATGGTGAAATTTGGGGTCTGTGTTCAACACAAAGGTTTCCCGACTCGGAAGGCACTCAGCACACGGACTAGCGACTTGTTGAAATCCATTGGCCGTGATGGGCTGCTCCAAAAGTGGTTGTTCCCCGTGATTCCAAGAGGGATCATGATACGGTTGATTTCTTTGGAAAGACATGTGACAATGCTCACATACGCTATTTCCATCATAGACATTCAGATTTCCATGAAGTATGTTACCTGGGAAACCAGATTTGTCGCCTGGCATCGCCCCAGTTGGCAACCATCCTTCACTATCAGAAAATTGTGGCTGGTGATCATACGTCGATTGATGATTCATTTGTTGACGGCCGTATTCGTTAGACATTCTGTCCAAACCTCTGTCCAACAACTCCCCATAGGCCGCATGGTGCCTTGCAGAAGAAGGTGAAGTTGGAAACTCCACCGCTGTTCTTGGATCATGGTTCCCAGGATGCCTAGGGGAGTAGTATGCCGGACTCCAAGGAGTTTCCATTTGTTGGAGTTGTCCTGTACCCACATGAGGTATTGTAAGTTGCCTCAAGTTAAACTGGGAAATTGGTATCTCATAATTCCTCTGGTTATGAAGGCCATTCTCGAGACTTATCTGGTTAAAGTACTGCTCTGCAGCATGAATTTCATCTGCTGTCGATTCACTAGCCAGCTGCATCCTAAAGTCTGTGGATTCATTAAGGCTGTTCAGAGCATCCACGTACCTCCTCTCTGTATCCCTTTCTGCCCCATCAACAAAATGGGAAGAACCATCTTGGTCGGGATTTGAAAACAAAAAGATCCTGAGTCTAGTGAACCCGTCCCCAGAACCCAACTTATCATACTCTTCCATCATATTGGTCACATCGTCATCATTCACAACAGAAACCAAAGCATCAAGATCCTCATCAGGCTGTTGATACTTCAGCACAGCTGCCCCATCATAGAGCTCCCTCATTTTCAACATCAACTCTTCATAAGTAATGTCGCGTGGCACACTCACGATTCTTGTTTCACCACCCACATACCTCAGCTTCCCATCCTGGGGACGTGGCAAAATACTACCGGAGAAACTACATAAGAACTTCACGCGTGGATTTTCGTCATTAGAATTAAGGACCGAACCAGGGGTACTGGAAGGGGTCTCCATCGAATACAGAGCCTGGTGGTGTTTCTGTTCAATTTCAAATGATGCTTGTCTCGAACTTGAAACTTCTATAGAACACATGAGAACCTCTCACAGTCGATAATAGCATAAGAGTTCCATCACCCCAATAACAGGTAGCACACCAAATCCCTCAGCCACTATAAGTATTGATTGATTCTCCATTACAAATCCCCAAATATTGCTTAAAAGCTTTTCCGTTTCAAACAATAACTATTAAAACCCTAACAGCTGCCCGGTTATTTATTAGATATAAATAAATAAATTCTCAAACCCAGCAGGAGAACAGTAACAAACAACCCTAATCTCTTGATCCAGATTCAACACCAAAATCAACCAGTTTCCATATGTAGAATTACAAAAACAGGAACAGAGAACCTGGAATGCAGATGTTGCTTTCAATTCACGAAACCCTAGCCGACAAACACAATCTCTAACCAATCAACAGTAGCTCAAAATCGAATCTTCCCTCAAGTTTTCGAATTTTTTTCCCCTTGGCGGGTTTTCTAAGCAGGTGACAATCTGTATGGCACACAAGAGAGGGTCTACAATATAAATACTTATATATATATATATATGAGGGTACGAACGATTCGGAAAATAGAGATGAGAGAGAGAAAGTTAGAGAGCGAGTGAAGGTTTCGAGGCTCTAAACAAAAAGGGAAATCTTCAGGAGAAGATGATGACGGAGGACCGCCATCGCTCGTTCACTGCGTTGCCAGGTAAGGCCACACGTGGCGTCATATGGTTTCTCGGAGCCAGAGCATCTATTTATCTCCGGAAAGGTATATACCATTCACGCGCATATTCAGCGACTGTTGAAACGCTTTGATTAATCTGCGTAGTGTATGGAGCTGATTGGGCAGGTTGGTTCTTGGATGGGAGAGACCGAGTTTAGAGAGAGACATTTGAACTGTAATATTTATTGAAAAAAAAATTTATGTGAAATTTTTTTATAATTTCTTTAATTTATTAATTCATCTTGTCAAATTTTTAAAAAAATTATAAATTATTGGTAAATTTTAAAAAAAATTTAGAAAAGACAAAAATAAATAAAAATATAATTTTTTTAACTTATTCGTCGTATTTAGTGATATTTTTTTAATTTTTAAGTATAATTTTATACTTTTTAAATTTTTTTCATCAAAACAGGCCAATAAATCACAAAACATTAAGGTCAAAAAAATAAATGCAAAAAAAATAAATAAAGACAAAAAAAATTATAATAAATTAGTTAGGCCAAAGAGAGCCAAAGTCTACAAACACACCCTCTCATTCACAAAATCCCGACAAAGATTTGTCTAATGTATGTTGAACCCTCGATGATAATAACGTGAATTTTACGTTCATTAAATAATTGCGAACACATCTATATTTGAAAGCTTTGTTCCTAAACTTGCTGGACAAAGTTTTGCTACAATTACACCTAATTGTGCACCAGGACTTAATTATATTGTGCATCCCACTTATTTTTTCGAACAAGTCTACGTATATTTCAAACACATTTGTATTCTAAATTGTTTGATACACATGAAATCTTACATAATAATATAGACTTCATGTGTGTGAATAATTTCAAACACATTTATATTTAAATTTGTATATAAAAATTTATCTGCTTAGAATTTCTCTTTCCCAAAAACTTACGAGGTTCGATTCAATAAGCAAGGGGTGCGCATACATAAGCCGGGCTGGCTTCTCCTCTTAGGTCCCTTTGTCTTAAATTTACTTAATGTCACTATCTATTTTATTATTATTTTTTGTTTTTTATGAAGTTTGCAATAAAATTTTTAAATTAATTATTTACCTTGACAACATAAACTTAAAAAGTAAAAAATTATAATTAAAAGTCTAAAAAAATTTACTAAAGACAAAAAAAATTTTAAAAATAAATATTTAGTGTTATTAGTGTCTTTGACGTAGTATTATCGGAAAAAAATTTATTTCTTTTCTGTATTGTTGCGAAACGCTTGTACTTTTCTATGTGAGAAAAGAAAATAGAATAATAAGTTTTTATTTATACGAGCAAACAAAATGAATTGGGGAAGAAGTACATTTATTTCCATCCAATTAACCAACCAAAAGTTAAAAAAAAAAAAAAAACTTTGAACCATTGGGCTTGAAGTACGGACTAATGGACAATGTGGGGGGGATAACAGGTTTATTACCCTTCTGGAAATCTAGAAAACAATCACATTTTGCCAAACACAAGAAATAAAAGATTCAATTCTTTTCGGAGCGTCTAGATATCCGGATATAACTTGAAGGGTTTTGCTGTGGAAGTGACCAAACTTTGAAAAAACTACTTATTAGAAGATACTGAGCCTTGCAGAACAATGACACCATTTCTGCCCGGACGATGTATATATTTAGATAGTTATTCATTCACTTTGCTTCTTTCTTTTGCAAGGAAAGCATTTGAAAAGTGTAGAACCGTTGGATTGCGCAAGAGTATGAAACCAATCATTGCATGAAACTATGCTAAAGCTTGAGCCATAATCGAACGATGAGAAAGTTGTTGCTCATACAGTTCACGGAAAATGCGGTATTTGGCGTCGTGGTACTTCTTCACTTTTGGGTCTTTTGATGGATGGACAACCTGCAAAAATTCAAGCATATGCCAAAATAGCAAACTACGTAAGAGCTCTAGGATATGAATTAGATGTGCTAGGGAACTTGAAATACAATCTGGTTTAAAGGTCGTAAAACTAGGCTTTTAAAAACCCGTGTTAGAACTTGGTACAAAACCAAATACCAAATACCACAACACACACACATACAAAGGAAAGTATAGCCAATAACAAATATGAGAGCGATATTACGAACAGCAAAATTTGTCAAATCTGATAACCTAGAGGATTAGCACCAAGAAAGGGACCAGATTTGGCAGTGAACAAAGGCAGCTGTGGAGTTTAACCAGGGCTATGTTCACCTCTGTTGGGTATAGTCAAGCCCCATCATGGGGAAAAAAAACTAAAAAGTCCTCCTATGGTCATCAAGAAGAGGGATAATAACCCTACAGCATCTTTCTAGCCTGCATAGCACAATCACTAGGAGGGGAATAGAGGATAGGTCAAATTGATGAGATTCGAACATGGGGCATTATGCCTAGTAAAGAACCTCGTCCATCAAGCCAACCACTTGTCTCCATTAACTTAAGTTGGTCAGGGTAATAAGCCCGTTTACCACCTACCAGAAGATCCAAAAATTAGCCCAGAATAGGTTCTCCACTTTTCATGTATTATATAGTAGTCTTCAGCAACTTTATTTTGTGATCACTTCGAACCTCTCGTGTTTAAACTGTTGTCAATCCAGCCACTGATGCAAGTAAAGCTCATTGGAGCCATACAAATAACTCAAACCTTTCTATTAATAGCAAGCGAGATGTGCAGATCATCAAAATAAATAAGCAAAGAATGCAAGTTCTGAGTAGAGTATATAATAACACTCCTGGAGCTTTAGCCTAAGCAGAGAATCCATTCTGGCAAACCCTTTTCCCTATAGTCTGGATCCCATGCGAAATGAATAAGTGAGCACCTCTCCCGTCTTGCCTTTTCTAAGTGAATAAAACCTAGAGATATGATGAAAAGAATTGCTAACATACCTGTCCAGCCGCATTGAGGGCCTTCATAGCCTCACTGAGACTACAATACTTTTTTGCAGCAACAGCACCAAGAATGGCAGCACCCAAGAGCACCGATTCACTTTCTCGAGGCAAAATTATAGGGTAACCTGTGCCAAAGACAGAAAAAATCATGCCTTAATTTTGTGAATATGCAGATAGAAAAGGTACTTGGCAAAGACAATGCACAATCGAAATAGGTGGCACTAAGGACAAAAACAAACAAAGGGGGGGAGAGAGAGAGACCGATGATATCTGCATGCTCTTGAATAAAAACAGGGTTCTTCATAAGTCCACCACAGGCAAGTAGTGTGTCAATCTGCAAACAAGGAAAGTGATAGTTGTTGTGAAATTGAATAGGATGGGTAAAAAAAACTGGAAAAGTCGAAGATCTAAAGCTTTTCTGATGGTAGTTGACAACATTGTTATATTTTTCATTTATCTGTAGAATATTGGGAAGTACTATTATTCTGAAAGTGAAGAGGATGGGTAGCAAAAAATGGAAACAAATAGCTGTTCTGATACTTTCCGCATGGGTAGAGATATGAAAACTAGATTTCTGGCATTTCTGTGGAGAGAAATCTACCAAATTGATGCAGAACTCTTCAAAAAGCCTGGGCAGACTTGGAGCACATGTCAGCATAGAAAGCCTCTATTTGGTGGGCAGCATATAAAACAAAGGGGAGAAAAAAAAGAATCTACTATAGCTCCGAACAAACTTCTGGCAAGATAGGTAGCATAGATGAATGAATTCCATCAACTGCAGAGCATTGCCACCTTTGGCTAGTAACCACTCCATTTTTTTAAGACTGGCAGGCAGTGAAACTGTGACTCTGGAAGATGAAACATAATCCAAGCCTAGGTGGGAAGGTATCTTATCTTGCATTGCCATAGCAAAAGTATGGGACATAAATTAGGATAAATTAGAATACTGGAGTATCCGAAAGTTCTTTAGTCTTTGTGAAAAAGTAAACTACCATGCCCATCTTAACAGAAGTAAGCAGGTAGCAAACTCTACTATAAACCGATACACGAAGACTGATTTGGCGTGAACTGCCAAATTTGCAAAACTAGTGTAAGAAAATGAAGTGTTTTATTCTTACCTTGTGCTCATGGGCATTGCAGTGCTCCACGATGTGACGTGTACCATAAGCAATACCCTGCACTGTGGCAAGGTAAAGAAGTGCCAGCTGTTTTTCACTTGTGTCAAGGGTTAAGCCGCAGACAATACCTTTTGCCTTTGGGTCTGCAATGGGAGACCTGAAACAAAATGAAAGCAGCATATGAATAACAGAGAATCCAGGGACTACAACTAAACAATTCAAGCTTCAACCATTTTACCTGTTTCCGTGGAAGTCAGGAAGGACATGTATATCACCAGTCAAAGCAGCAAGAAAAGGAGATCCCGTGTCATGCATTATTGATTCCAAAATCTTGTTAAGTAGATGAAATGGGGAAATACCTGGATGACTGACAGATCAATTAGGAAACAGACTATTTCGTAACAAAAACAAAAGACGCAAATCTATTGTTGACAGGGCTAGTTGTGCCCCACATGTGATCTATACAAGACTTAACCTTGAGTGGCAGCACGATTGGCAAGGTGAGGAGAAGCAACATGGTTTTCGATAACATGATCCAACAATGCACCAGTAGCGCTCTGGCCACCTTCTGTCAGCCAATACTCAGGAACCATTGCTATCAAATATTTGGCAGAGCAAAAATATGAAGTTATTAGTCAGCAGTATCCTTCAAAAGCGATAACAAGCAAAGCATGCTATTAACTTTTTGTGCCTCCGTGAGGGGTGTTCCCACCCTATAACCCAAATCTTGAGCAATAGTAGAGATACATAGAATATGGGAAAATATGAAAGGAAAAAGGGGGTGGTGTTTGTTTTGTTTAGAGAACCTAAGGAAACAATTCCTACATGTCAATGCAAGGAATTGGGATATTATTGGCCAAAAAGATAATCATCCCATTCCTAAATCACGAGGGCTTACACTTAAAATTCTTTCAGGTATCTCTGTCACAAAGCTGCCATAGATCAACGTCTTAAAGCCATGGAGCTCATAGTTCTTAAATCATACCTGACCAAAATGGTCCCCAGACCCCTGGGATGAACAACTTGCTTCTGGATACGGCCATGTGACAAGTAGAAGTTCCACAGACTAAGACCATACGACGGCATATAGCTTCCTCGTCCAAAGCTGGACAGAATTCAGACAAAAAAATTATTGCCACGCTGATTACCAACTAGATTTTGACAATAAATTGCAACAGCAATAACCTGTACATTCTGGATCTGACACAGGCACACTTTCCATCACCCCAACACCACCAGCATGAGCATCAATCAGCGAAGTTCCCACAGGAGTTCCAGCTCTCAGACCCAATTCCTGACCATTCAAATTCCTTCTTAACAGAATAAAGAGAAAAAAAAACCATTGTATATTTCAGTACTATCATGTGAGCTTGCACCAAACCGACAGAAAGGTATGCAATTCTATCCCTATAACAAAATAAATGTGTTTAGAAAGGTATGCAATTCTATCCCTGTACCAAAATAATGTATTTACTTTATTAATAAACCTCAAGGAAGCGCCACTTGTAATCAGTATAAATTCTCCATTACAAAGTTTCTTGCCTTCGCAGCAGTCGGCGTTAGACCAGAACCCAAAGCATGGCCAGGAAAAGCTACACTTCGTCCTATTTACATATAAAGAAAAATAATTATCTGCAGAAAAGAAAACAAGAAGGCATATGTGATAACAAAGGAAAGCCTTGCAGAGTTTGGTCCAGACAATTGTTCTTTTAGCAAATTGCATGGAAATGAATTTGGTTGGTTTCTAAAAGTTCTTATCAAACTGAGAAGGAAGATACAAATAAATTTACAAAAGAAGCCTGCAAGGATACCTATCTTAGCATGATGTCCATCTACCAGATCACCTAAGCCAATCTCCTCCCAGAAGTCATCATCCCATCCGCAAGCTTCCATATCTCTGGAGTCTTTCTCCTTGATTTGTTGCATGTGTGCATGACCAAGATAGGTCCATTTGCACACGGTGGTGCACAAACTCCGAGTATCATCTCCAGTTGCTCTAGGTAAATAATAGTAATTAGGACAACTACTTAAGCCAACAAAGAAACTTGAGTTTATGCATAAAAGAGAGTTGAAAACACGGTAAATCCTAATAACGGATGAACAATCAACTCTACCTGTATGACAACCAATCACTCAAATCCATCCACCTAAATACCATTGACCAGGATTCTTGCAAATTTTCTTTCACCCACAAAAGCTGAAAAAAAATACGCATTCACAATAAGTCCAAAATCAAAGCAAGCAGAAAGTTTTGCAAAACTCTATTAATAATTGTAGAACAGCTCAAGGTACCATATATTTTCCAAAATACATAACACAATCATGAAGGAACCAGTGCTCGTGTCTGGCTACCAAAAAAAGGCCTCTGATATCAACGATGGCAAAAAGGAAATAAGAACGTTTGACCAATGACAAAAAAATATTTTGAGTTCGAGATCCGATGACATAGGAAGACTCATGCTACAATTCTAAGCAAAGCACAAGGTCCCCAAATATCACAAATTCATCATCACAAACTCGTGATAATTCAACCCAATAGGCATTAAAATTCAGTTCCTAGTATATGCCATCCCTAACTTTGAGGGTATATATCAATCCATTGATGGGGACAACCCAAAGATCTAGACTGAATGCATGTCATTCCTACACAAATTGGAATTGAAGGAACAAAACCTAGAAGGTAGTAAAGGATGAAAATCAACATTAAGTGCTAGGTACCTTAGGCGGTTGCATTTCAGGTGAAACAGCCCCACCGCAGTATTGTAGGACAGTTGAGTTATATGAATTGATCCTCTCAGCTTGCTTTACAGCTCTATGGTCCATCCATACTATCACATTTCTTCTTGAATCACCACTCCAAGAAACTGACACAGGGGAGCCTTCAGAATCCACAGCAACTGTTCACCAAAATAATGTTGCATGAGTTATATTCAGGCCACATGCATAACACTCATAGTTGAACAAACTTTTGCAATAAAGTTCCAAATTTGAGCGATAGTTCTGTGCTACAGGTCCAAAAATACTAACCGAGTGAACAAGTAGCCGCAAATCCCAGACCAGTTACTTCTTCCCCAGCAACATTTGCAAGAGAACATGCAGAATTCACAGCAGCACATATTGAATGCCAAATATCAGTTGAAGATTGCTGGATTTGCAAACAAAATTGGAACATTAAAATCTGTATAAAAACATCCGAACAGACAATGAAGACTTTATGTTCTTTCCTTGAATATTACATGATCCTAAACCTGAAATACGTGCTGTTTTCCCAAGGTGTCGTCACTAATTTCATGAATAATCACCAGAGCCTCCAAACAATAGGTAATTTTAGGCCAAATTAATAATTTAAAGACAAGAATAAGACTCCGTGCTTACGAACCACGTGATCAATAACAACGTTGTTTTGTTTATCACCTCAACACAGTCGCCCTCCTTCCATATCTGTATCGGGCTGCTAGCAGAACCAAGAAGTTTTCCATCCTCATCAAACACACCTGTATCAAGCAGCAATGTATAAGGAACAGATAGCAGTGTCTAAGAGTGTAAATATTGTGCTCTAGCTTTAAGTAGAAAAAAGAAAACAGTAGAACAAAATTGAAGTGTGAAAAAAAAATCAGACTCCTTTGAAAAAATATTGGAAAGGGAACACTAATCGGAAAAAATCTAAACTAAAGTTCAGAAGAATCCAAAAAGTTGTAAGTTAGTATGAAAGAAAATTAAAAAACCAGCAAGGTTCATAAACTTTTCTAAATATGAGTAACTCCATGGATTGACTGAAGTAACTGGGTTCTAATTTTCTCCTCTGATTAAAAGGATCAGTAAAACATTGCCAAGATCACTACTACTCTGATTAAATACTTGATTACACACATTAAAAAGTATAAAGCATTTCCTTCCCGATATCAAACAAAATTACCAGAGATCAATGAGCAACTGACCCAACCATGTCAAGTAGTATACAGAATCCTAAGAGCATTAAGAAAATTGTAGAGATTTAAGAAAATGGCAGTAGATAGAATTATGACACAAAATTGAGGGTCTCCACTGGATTGCACATTAAACTTCGTCAAAAACTCAGCCTAATAACGACTAGGTTGTGGTTCCGAGTCTAAGGACAGCCACTTCATGCATTGACTGATAAAGGCTAAGTTTGTCTCCAATCTACCATGGCAAGACACCCAGGAATTTTTTCAGTTCAACTGACTTCACAGAGCATGTATTGAATATCTATGAACCAAGAGCAACCCACAGTTGGAAGGCCATGATTTAAACACCTTAATATAGCTACAGCAATGGAACAGTAAAAATCAGAGAGCAAAAAATCACTACCATCACCAAAAAAAGAGGACCAACCAATACCAATGAATCAGACTCGCGCAAAAAAAGAACTTGTAGAATAAGAACAAACGTAATTATGGAGGGAGGAGAAAATGGACCTGCGCGGGCGCTGCCGGTACCAACGTCAACGCCGAGGAAGACGGACCGGTGGGGGACGGCGGTTCCCATTTCGACGGAGCCAACAGAGTCGGATGAGGGCCGATTGGAGGAGACGGAGAAGCGGTTGTGGTCGTGGGAGTCTAGCAGTGGGGTCGTATCGGACCGCGCTCTTCTTCCACCAGCCATTATTTTATTGTCTTCTTTCTCTCCTCTCTCTCTCTCTCTCTCTCTATTCTCTCTCTAATAACTTCGGTAAACTTTTGATAACCAATCACCATTGCTTTTCATTCCAATTTACTGGCTGGTCCTAGTGTCTAGAGTTGTTTACTAATAAGGACAACTAAATATTTGAATACCATAAAAGACTTCAAATTCTCACACCTTAAAATTCCCACTGCACTCAAAAAAGAAAAACTATGTTTTTTAAAGAAATATTGTTGAACATGACGAGGTTATTGATCCCGGTCTCTAGCTTGGCTCTACTTTGACACTTAATAATGATCATAATTTCGTTTTTTATTACACTCTTAAGTGAGCCTTAATCACCGTTCTTTGTTGTTCTTTGTTACCGCTCTTGTAGTGGATCTTGATACAGTTGCCAACGTTCGTTAAGCAAGCCATATAGATTGGCCAAGGTCTTCTTCCGCTAATGATATCTTGATCCTAAAATTTTTAAAGTATCATTTTGATAAACGCGTCTATATATATATATATATATATATATATATATAAGGGGAACTCGTTGCTCAAAATCCCTCCCACTAAAGTTATACACATTCTTCCTTTATAGGATATAAAAGTTGACAATAAAACTGGATAGAAATTGTTTGGGAACTCGTTAGGTGCATTGAAAAAAGAACAATGTTACTAATACAGCATATTGTACATCAAGTTATACATTATGTTTTTGTGGCATTTACGATTGAACACATATCAAAATTTATGGGACTTACTTTTACATTTTGCATTATAATGATATACCACATTGGCATGATATATACTTTGATGTATAACTTGATGTGTTAGTAAATTTATTCTTGAAAGAATATTCTAACTACGCTATTGTTAGGGTTGGGTTTGAGCCTAAAGCACTTAAAAATAACAGACTTAGTCCTACCTCGATTTATCTCGTTAAATTTATCCAAATAAATTTTTATTTAAAAAATAACTTGTTAGAAGACTAAAAATTCAAAAATAAAATAATAAGCAATAAGGTGAACCAAAATGGCAATAGCATGTGTAAAAGTACCACCAAAGAATTTCAATTTAAATGGAAAATACTAGTACCGCAAGAACGTGAACATAACATAAAGGGGAGCTCTTTCTAGATGGATTGTTTTGCACAACACATTGCTTAGAACTAACAAATCACACAAGAGGTGCATGATTGATTTTGCACGTTATTTCTTTCGTCCCTTCCCTTCGTTCTTTCTTTCATCCCATTATCTATGGGCTTGACAAGCAAGCTACTTTGATCCATCATTGGCTTCAATTCGTTATGCTCAACAACTTTGACAAACTTATCAGTCCCTTGCAGTCTAAAACTCTGAAATAACAAGTGTGTAGAAGTACCACGAGAGCTCTTTCTAGGTTACTTGGAACTCACACGTCACGCAAGAGGTGCATGTTCGACTTTGCACATCTTTCCTTCATCCCTCCCTTCATTCCTTCCTTCGTTCCTTCGCCTATGGGCTTGACAAGCTACCTTGATTCGTCTTCGGCTTTGATTCATTATGCTCAGCAACTCCGACAAACTAGTCAGTCTCTTATAGCCTAAAACTCTACCAAGAAAGTATTGTTTTACGTCTGATTCTATGCGTTCAGAGAATGCTATGTGTTCTCCACTTTCAAATCTTGCAAAGAATTACTTCTTGTTCGATCGGCGAACGGAGAAAAAAGCAACATATCTTCTAACACAGCCGCAGTCAGAAAGAAATGGAATAACAAAAAGCTAGAAAACACCACCCACCACCTAATCAGTCATGCCTTCATAAGAATTTTATTCTTGGAAAAATAAAGAAAGGAGAAACATTATGGGGTAACAGCAGAGCTCTATACCCATCATAACAGAATTCCTCAAGCATAAAGAAGTTAGTAGCTCACAGCCAGGTCAAAAATCTTCCAAGACGAAAGAGAATATTCTCAGTGAAATTCAAAGAAAGCTTTTCAGGTTCAGCAACCCTTCTTATATAATATTCGCGAAACAACTTATCGATCCCTTTATAAAATAAGTCTTTCTCGACTTGTCCCCCGAGTCCCATTCACATTTATCTATCCAACTCGGAGGTACATCAGCAGCTATCTTGGTGCGTCAATGAAGAAATCTTAGTCCAAATTCCCAGCAGGATTTCTGTTCCACGATAAGTACGATGGATCCCCGAGAGGCCTAAATGAAGAGAAAGAAAGAAATAATTAGCTCAGTAACAGGATTAAAGCTAAGCTAACAGTTTGCAGTAGGGAAATAAATTGGAAACAGTCAAGAGAATGTAGTACTTAGGGAAGATATGCTGGATTCAGCAAGCTAGCGAAGATACCAACACTCACTGACTTTCACGAATTTAATGCTTACGTCTGTACACTTGCTTAACACCATTACACTTGAGAAAGCACTCTCTTGCCGAGCTGCTAGAGGCATGAAGGCTGGTCTACAATCTACTGCTTTATAAATGTTCAAAAATGCCTCTCGTTCTATAGTCATAGGACTGGCTTACAGCCCACCTCTTTACTGAGGGATAGGTCAAGCTTGCTCAAGTTAGAGAAGGACCTCTTGGCCATTGTTATCAAGAGCAGCTACCAACGCGTCATTGCTTTAGATAATCCACCGTCTATTATAATAACAGGAGAAGCATCTTACAACCTATTTATCATCCTATGCTTATCTCTCTCTCTCTCCTACGCTCTTCGATAGCAGCTTGACTAAAATGATCGATTAGAGTTCTCACTCCAAGGATTGATCAATACAAGCCATTGTCCTAGTTCTTTTCTAGGCAGCCACTAAATGCAATGCAAAGTAGCCAAAGTCAAGTTATGAATATAAGATGACACAATCACTAGCAGTTTGTTAAGCAAGTATAGCCCCATATGATGTCATACACTTGAAGATATGTTAATATCATTTGAATAATGAAAACATGAAAAATAGTGCAAAGTTGAGATATGGAAAATACTAGTATAGAGAGAAATGAAGGTTCTACTAAATCCTTGATCAAATTTTCGAAAAGGAAGAGAGATACAAAGAATGCAAATCATGCTTACTATATAGTATAAAGACCGTGTCCATGAAACTTAGCAACATGTTTTGAATGATACAAGCATCCGGAGTTACAATTTGAGAGAACAATACTTGTCACAATTGAAAACTCAGGATGTGATCTGAATTTGCATTTAAGAGTAAAAATTCCTAACTGAAGATGATTTCTTTGAAGGAACGGATTGCTTCGAAAGCAAACTGCCAAGAAGGTACTAAGCTCTTGCCTTTGGAACCAAAATTCTTCAATTCAAATAAGGCAACTACAATTTTGATTATCTCAAACATGGCCTAACTAAGAGAATATCATATCTCGGGCCAATTGATCACTGCCTTTCTTTAGCACAGGAAGTATTATAGTTTTCGCAAATAGCCTCAAAATAGAAGTTTTGAGTCATATAATAAGATTTTCTTTCTTTCACATAGTCTACTACCAGAAAAAGTACGACAAGAAAAACAGGAAATCTTACACAAATCATGGATTTTACAGTACACATCGGGAATACAAAACAGTAGTCGCCCTACCAATAGCAGATCGCCTACGTAAACCCGAAAAGAGACATGCATAATGACATGAAAAATGAACCTGAATAAATCTGACAAAACCAATTGGTAAGACATCATTTGAACCATCACTTACCTTGGTCTGAAGACATACAGAAGAATGAAACTTATTGCAAGAAATAAGCAAAGTCCACCAACTGTGAGGTATGCTATACCCAGGAAATCATTCTTCCCACCAATCCAACTTGTGGTTGAAAGGACCAGCTTCTTGTTTCCTTTGAAGCTGTACGTGTTGTAGTTGTTCTGAATCACAACTGTTATCTCCTGATTAGCTTCAAGATCCTCCTCTATCTTTCCATAAAGCTTTCGAAAGTTTGATAATGCCGCAGTTCTCATCCAAACAATAAGATCCTCTTGCTCACTTAACTGTTAAATACAGAATAAAGAGAGAGAAAAACCGGGAAAAAAAGTATGGAAAACCTAGGCACCCTTGTTAAAAATAAAATACGAAGGTATAACAATGTGAAATGAGCAAGATGTGTACATACTGGTATTTTTTCGTTGAGTTTAGCACCCCCAATCACACCACTCTGGAAATTTTTAGGATACACATCAGACCCAAATTTGTATTTTGTATCACTCTTCCATGCAATACCCTTTTTATTGACTTGTATCACTGTGTTATTCAATGAAAACCCGTACGTGTCATTGAACAAACTCCAAGCAATGAGACCACAGGGAACAATTGGCTTATTGTTGTTGGTGGCTTCAGGTGAACAATCTTTTGTTTCATATTCGGATGCCTTGCTACGTAACTGCTTGTCACTTCTACTTTTGACATATCTGAAGAGAGAGCCACAAGTCAGAGAGAAAAAAACAACCATTTCTGAGAAGCTGAGTTCAAAATGTGTATTGGGTGATGGACGTTGGACGTAAATACTTGGCAGCAAATAGTTCATTACAAGTGTGAGGAGAATGGCACAAGAAATTTTTACAGGCTATCAAAAACGCAAGAATGGAAGGCTCAACTTTTCCACCGTGGGAGATTCACAGCTCATATTCAAGCTCGGGCCAAGAATCACAAGGAAAAAGAGGAATACAGGATATCTAGGACTGACATGCCATTTTGTGAAGAGAATCTCAGATAACTTCATTGCAACAGTAAGGACCGACTAAGGTAGTTTGAACATTTATATCAATGTTTTTGGAGGCCAAAGCGCAAGGCGATGTAGTTGACCTCTCATGAGACGAGGTGTAAGCATTTACAAAAATTAAAATTAATGATAAATATCATTAAAGTTTTACTAAAAAGAAGGAAAAACTCAATAAAATTCCTCAAAAAGCATGTTAAGGCATAAAAACATAGTGCATTAATAGATGCAACCTTTAAAAAATACTATTCATTTGTATTTGGTGACAACATAGTCCCAGACCTTAAATATGTTTTGAAGCCCACATGTTACCAAAAGTGATGGAGCTGCGTCCATGGGAGAACAAAATCATTTGATGAAGAAGAATCAGATGGCCACATAAACTGATTCCATAAAATCAGAGAAACAATAACTAACCGGCGATGATTCTGATAGAAGTTGTCAAGCTGATAATATATATAAATTGGTTGTTTCATTTTCTTCAGAACCTGAAAAGGCATAAAAGTAGTGCACTTAGGTTCATCTAAAACGTTTTGAATCTGATAACAGAAGATGAAGAAGAGATCAGGCATAAAATGATTTGAAGTCATCTGTACAAGGCATTGCACTAACAGTCAAAGTCTTGATACAAGTCTTGTTAGTTCTGGAGCTTTGAATATATGAAACCACGTCATTGGTGTAAGTTGAAGGAACGCAATCCTTATCATAACGGTCCACAATTTCTACCACCTACACATCAAACAAGGAGGTAGTTCATACAAAATCTCGAGATGCTGACTACAAGACACCACCAATGCAATTGTAGGAGTTAAGTTGACTTATTACATTCTCTGAAGCAAACAAGGAAGCGAGGCCAATAGGGATGAATATGACGCCGATAAAAATGAATGTTGTAATGACCTGAAGTGACAGGAGAGAGAATTATATATGAACATCAGAAGACAAATACTTTTTTGTAAAACCAGATTGAGTTCAGATATGCCATCAACCATACCCAGCCGGGAGTCAAAATTGGTTTGCAAGCAGGAAGCTCTTGTTGTGTAAACCTAGAATCTGGAAAATACAACAAACATCAATACAAATAGTCCATTCATGACCAAAGTAAACAACAGACCTTAGTAAAGGCGTAGCTCTCTAAAGTTTAGGACAACTTGCCTCAAGGTACTTGGTGTAAAAAAATCTGATACAATTTAGAATGGATACAAGGGGACAAGTGGTGGTGGTCACACCCCCTGCGATTTTCAAAAACTATACTACTAAACTAGTATCTATTGCATTTATCACCGGACTTTATAGGTCCGCCACCCCCAAGTAAATACTGACTCTGTTGTCATACAAGTCTTACATATAAAACAATGACTAACTTGGAAAATATTGTCCCACTTGCTCTATCATTCCATGCCAGGATCAAAGGCCTGCTTGATGACATTGGAAGAATTCAGAAAACCTTCCTGTAGTATTGTATTTGACTAATCTCGCGGAGATTACACAACACATCAACAGCCTGTCCAGTTCTAAGTTTCAAGGGCCAGTGATGCTTCTTGGCATTCATTTTTCTCGCGATACCTTCTTTGCATGACTTGCTCAACTTAGTTATGAACATAAATAAATTGAACTAGAAACACTGAGGACCTTTTGAAAGTCTGGAAATTTGCTATAAACTCTCTCTATGTTGCACCTTCTAGCACTTTAAACTCCTCTAGGAATACCATGTTTAATCGGTAAAACTCCTAATGAGGGGATATGTAATCTCAGAGGATGAGTGGTGCCAGTAAACTAATCATGATGTGATTACTAATATCACACCATCAACATATTGCATGTCACACGTTTGTGAAATTGATCATTGAACAGATATGCAACCCTCACCCATTGTTACATTAACCACCAGAAATGCGATCCCATGGGATCTCTAATCCAAACCCATATCTAATCCGGCCAATCAAAAGCCTTAATCATCTGCCATGTTGCAATTGAAGATCCTACGAGTTCTCATTTCGAATCGCAATCATTAAAAGTGCTTATCTTATTCCTATTTTCGTCGTGTGTATTTCAACTGTTCCTGAATTACCATCCAGATTATTGAAGATAAAACAGCTTTAATTTGGCACACCAAAATTTTTTGCAAAAGAAAACAAACAGCAATTACGCAGTATCATTCTACCCGTATGGGTGAGATGGGATTCCGACAATTATACCTACAATGCAGCATTAGGTATTACCCATTAAAAAAATTCACGATTTTTTTTGCACCGGAACGGTATGACAATAAAGATAACACATGCAACAAAAGCATGAAGTCCAATACATTGCAAGAACTCCAGGAGGGGGCAGGGAAAAAGCGATTGAACGTACATTTGGGTTTTTTCGAATGCCTCTTGGCTGCTGCCGCTGAGGATGTTTCAGAGGCTCCCTCCGCACCCCCGGGATTCATTATGAAATGCTCTGGAGAGAGAGAGAGAGACAGAGAGACAGAGAAATTCCAATTAAAGACAGAAAGTTAGAGAATTTCGAGGGTAAAGGGAGATGACAGAAAATGGTGATAAAGCGGATAATCGCAAGGTGAGGTATACCGTTCGGCAGAACTTCTCTATGGGTTTTCGTTTTGTGTTGTTGCCCTTTGCTTTTCCTCAATTTTTGTCATCTTTTTTTGGTGGATTGTTTGTCGCTTTCATAGAAAATGCGTTCGTTGGGGAGCCGTGATTCCCTCGTTCAATCCTGGTCATAAATTGGAGTCGGCTCGCTCGACCATCGATGGGCTGTTTGATGTGCTATAGTCTGAAAAGGATTGAGATTGGAAGCGAAATTGAGCTTTAGATTGATAAATGAAAAAAATTATACTGAAATTTGTTTTTTCGTCGGAGATAGAAATTGTGTAAGAATTTCTAAAGTAGAGTTTATGTTGGTTGTCGTTAGTGTAGGAATGCAAATTATTTGTACATATCCGAACACAAATGTGTATAAAATTATTAGATACACTTAAATTTTTTCATAATTATGTGAACTTTATGTACTCTAATAATTCTGAATATAACTGTGTTCAGATATGCATGAATAATTTATTTTTTTTAAATTTTTCCTTTTGTGAGGCCTTCAAATTCGGATATGAATGATAACTAGTGGGCCCAAGTAATTCAATCAAGAGATTTATATCATATTTATCCTATCTATAGGGTTTATTTAGACTCTTGTAATTCTTAAATTATTATTTTATTATTTTTATTTAAATTTTTTTATAAATTTTTGATTGTGTGTCAATTTTTTATAATTATTTGTTCATCTCGATAAGAGATTTTAGAAAAATATAAAATTATGTTCAAAAATTTAAAAAATTCAAAAAAGACAAAAAATAAACTCAAAATAGTATCTTGTTGACTTATTTTTGTCTTTAGTGAATTTTTTTTTACTTTTGGACGCGATTTTACACTTTTTAGATTTCTTTTATCGATACAAATCAATAATCAACAAAAAATTGATAAAAAATAACAAATACAAAATTTTTTGAATAAAGATAAAAAATAATTTAGTTATATAATCCAGGCCAAATAGTTTGCAGGATAAATTTTTGCACGAATCACTTTAAAAGCGACAAGTAACATAAATTGATTAGTCATTCATTAAAGTTTTAAAGAATGAAATATTTTGTTACACATATCTAACAAATCTTTTTTAAATTTCAAATCTTATTCTCTCTTATTACAATTTTTTGTTTCCATAATGAGATTAAAAATCTTTAAAATTGATATGTATATTTATATAAGAATAAAAATAAAAAAAATCCGATTAAGTTAGTTCTAATTAATTTTATACAAAGTCAAATTACTACCAGTGACTAATACTGTATCAAAATAATTTTTAACATTTTTAATTTTTGAAATATTTTTAAGTAAAAATGATAAGAAATTTAATTGTTTTTTTTGTTGGCATAGATTAAGCTATCAATTATGTTTCTATCTATACCATTTATCTATACTCTAATGACCTGAAAAATTTAAATAATTTTTTTTAACCTAAAATTATTAAAATAATTCATAATTAGTTAATTAGAATTTAATACTTAATGAATTTCTAAATAGTAATAGTGGCAGAATAATTTAAATAATACGAATAAAATTAACCCCACAAATGAAGACCTTCAAAGAATTTTCGACGGTCCAATTACTAGTACAAATAGGGTTCCGCTATTTCGGGACCCTCTTCCTCCGCTTCGGTAGTCACCATTTCTGCTTCGGGTTCAGACTCGGGTTCGTCTCCTACATCTGGCTTGGGGCCAGGGTACAACGTATTATGAGTATTGAAACCTAAACGCAAGTATGTAATGAATAGATTAATTTTAACTTTTACTATTATTATGTGTGTGGTTCAAATTACCACTTACATCCTCACACCCATGTTTAGATTCCCATACATTGTGCTTCCAAACGATAGATTCCCATTCGCGATTCGCGAACCCGCACGGCTCAAGATCTGACTTGACTC
>JABCMJ010003002.1:0-47423 GCA_014822125.1 Arbutus unedo
TTTGGACTTGATCAACATCTCTCGAGTGCATAGCGCGTAAGGGCACATTTGGGGGCGCATTTGGGGCAGCGTTGATTCAGGATTTCTCGCCAAGGTGGAGATTGTTGAAGATTTGGCTTGGATCCTTCAAAGAAGATTTCTTTGACTTCTTGGAGGATCACAATATCTCAAAATATGGTTGATAATTAATGAAGTATGACTGTGAAATGAATGAGGGCATGGCTAGGTATTGTTCACCATACCTATGTGTCTACCCTCATATATTATATATACTAATGTAGTCTTGTAAAACTCAGGGGAGTGAACTGAGGCAATAATCAGAGAGATTGTGAGGTGTGAGAGCTTGTAATAACTCTATTCCTCTGTCTCTTGTGATTGAGTGTGTGTGTTGGTTTTATCGTTCCTAAGGCACTACAAATTAGTCATCATAAATTTGCATTTCAAACAGGTACCTACATAGATTTAATGGCAAGGGAAATGAATAGTAGAAACAAGCGGGTTTGGGCAATCGGGCCATTGAATCATGGCACAATAAGTGACAGAAGAAACTCAAATGGGCGACACAGTTGTTTAGAGTGGCTTGACAAACAAGACCCAAAATCCGTGATATATGTTTCGTTTGGAACAACTACCACAATGGCGGATGAACAGATCCAAGAGCTTGCAATTGGGTTAGAACAGAGCAAACAGAGATTTATTTGGATTTTGACAGATGCAGATAAAGGTGACATTTTTGAAGGAGACGTGAAGAGAGCTCAACTGCCAGAAGGGTATTTGTCTAAACTCAATCTTTTCCCTTTTTAGTTAATTCTTTTTCCTCATTCAACTAAACAAATTAGGAAATTTGAAAAAAAATCTAATTTCAAGTCCTCTCCAATTTACTTTACTTAAATATGGCTTTTTAAGTTTTTCCTTCCTCTATCAGGTGGCCAATTTTTTTTCTTATGAAAATAAAATCTTGAAAACAAATACATTCTACAAAATGGATTTGGGTTTTTCTTGACTTTTCTTGTTTTCATTTATTATCTGTTGGGTATTTTTTTATTAATTTATTCGTTGACTTGTCCATCCTTGGTTTATTCGTGTTCTTTTGATAATTTTTTTTTTTATAAAAATGGAGGAGTTGGAGACTTGAGTTTTAAGAAAGAGTAAAAATTCATTAGCATATATAGGAGATTAACGTTGGATTTAACATATCCCTAATATCGTTTCTCACGTTTTTCACCTTCACCTATCAAATTTATCAGCGTCATATATAAGACTTTCGGGTTATTTAATTATTTAAATATGAGAAAATATTATTGATACATGATTAAGAAGAAGGTGAATATAAAATTTATAAAGTGACATCTTGTGTATATAATCAATCTCATGATTCATGATATGAGTCCTCTCTTTTACTTTCTTTTTCATAATTCTATTTTCTTAATATAGTGTCCAATGCCAACAGGTATGAGGAAAGAGTGAAAGACTTTGGAATGGTGGTGAGGGAATGGGCGCCCCAAGTGGAAATTTTAGGACACCCATCAACAGGTGGATTTATGAGTCACTGTGGATGGAATTCATGCTTGGAAAGTATAACAGTTGGAGTGCCCATAGCTGCCTGGCCAATGCACACAGACCAACCAAAGAATGCTTTTCTAATTACACAAATATTGAAAGTGGGTTTGCTGGTTCAGACATGGAAACATCGAGCGGAAATAGTGACTTCATCGGCGATTGCAAGTGTTGTCAAGAAATTGATGGCGTCAAAAGAAGGGGAAGAATTGAGAAAGAGGGTGGAGGAGATAGGCAGTGCCACTCGTCAGGCGGTGGAGGAAGGTGGTGCTTCTCGCTTGGAGTTTGATTCATTCATTGCTCATATAACTAGGTAGATTTATTCCTCTAAAATCAATCCAAATATCGATTTTTATGTTGCATTTATATAGAATGAGTATTTGAATTCATGATAGACAGTTTATTTTTTTTATTTAGAATTTGTCATAGTATTGTAATAATATTGACTACTCGTGTTCTTCATAGAAGATAATTAGTTTTGAAATCTTATTTGATGTTATAATATTTATTAGCTTTCGCATTTAGGATATATGTAATGTCTTGATTTTCAAAAAATATTAATAAAGTATTTTTTGAAACAAACATTACTATTATATCAGTAAAAAAAAAAGGTACTTAGTTTCAAATTACAACCATATCAAATGTAAAATTTAGTCTGGATTAAATATAAGTTACAATTCAAAAAGATCCCAAGAAGGTTTATATAGCCATCTATTGTTAGGTAAATCAGGGTTCAATAAGGTCTTTGTCGAACATGTTGATGCCAATCGGATAATGAAAATATTACATTTCGTCTTCGACATTTGGCGTGAAATGTCAGGAGCAACAATAATACCATGAAGCTCAATATACAAATTAAATTCATAAAATGTGTAGCAATATTTAATGGTCTTAATTCTTATTTAAAAATTCAGATCTTTAATTATCAGCGAAAATTTAGTAGAGAAATGAAGTTTATAATAGATTTGAAGACTTATTTGATCTCCAAAAGAATTTGTTCATCTAAGACTCGTGGAACTGCGAGCTCACCAAATTGCTTCAAAGAAAATGGTTAAGAATTGGGGCTTAGCTTAGGCCCCTTCGTAATTCAATGTTATGCCCAACTAATGCCGAATCCAAGAAGTGGTTAAGAAAGAATAGGAAAGTCAAAATTTCAAGAGAGTTTGAATATGCTTTATTCTAGTGATGCTTTAACTTAATTGCCACATAAATCATGAAATTTTAACTGTTTATTGATTCGCTTTGCCAGTCATGAACTAACTAAAGCACCGGGCAGTAACTAAATAAACATGAGGGCACCAGAAATGTGAAATTTTTTTAAATGAGTAAAAAATGCGGGAATGAATCATGCACTAAAAATATCGTGTGATTATAAGAGATCTTACTCTATAGTTACAAAATTTCATCAATTAACCTAAGACCTACTCACTAAATCCTCGTTCATCACATTTGTGCAAGATTGACCCCGCCTTGAATTCTCAAGCTTTCCAAATTCCTTTAAAAAAATCCACTTAAAAAACTCAAAGAATTGATTTGTAAAAAGTACGTAGAGAGTTCTTGCAAAAAGACGGTGAAAATCAGAGATTCATCTTTCTAAATTTCTTTTCAAGATTCATTAAAGAACACACTATAGGGTTGAAAAACTCTCGAAACAGGTCTCCATAGTATGTATACGGCGCTTTGTACGTTTAGAAGAGATGTTTGTGCATATTTATAGATCCACTTGCCAACACAATCGATTGATTTTGGAATTCGATTGTTCAATATTTTTTGATCTATTTTTATCTAGTGTGGTCGACGAGACAATCCCTAATCGATCGATTTGATATTTCAATATGGTCTGATTAATATACGATCGATTGTCTAATCAATCAACTTACCTCGCTCAATCAATTCTGAAACTCAATTTATCGAGATTGTTGATTTCTATTCTTCTACGGACTTTGAGATCTCGAATTCTAATCACTCATCCACTCACTACTTTCAAAACTCCATCAACACTAATTTTATACTCTCTCTCCTTTATTTTTTCCATTTACAAGAAAAACCTTCAAACTTTTCCCACGTTCAAACTTATTCTTAACATAATTTCTACACTTAATATTTAATCATAATTCAGTAAGATACTTTCGTACTCTTTGGATAGTATGCTTGTAAGTTATATGTTGCACTGGGTTAGAAATTAGTTTGTGTTTCAAAAGATCAAATAGGTTAGAAGCTCAAACTATTTTGAGTTCACTAAAAAGCTCAAATCATTACGATTTTATATTTTTTTTTCCCAACAAATCGTAGATATTAATCGTTGTTGAGTTTTTAAGTTTTAGTGGACCATCAAACGTGATTTATATACCCTCAAATTTCAGGGATTGAAAATGATGCTAAAAAGTACAAGAAAGAGAAGAAAATGACACTTTTCTAACATTTAATATAAGTATGAAAGTGCTAGAAACTTAATTTTCTTGTACAACTCATGCAACTAGGATTGCACAACTCTTACTTTCTTCCTACCACACAAGCCAATTATATGAGAGTTCTCGTCATGCCCAGAATTTTCACTTTCATATCATAAATTTATGTTGTATAATGATCATAAATATTTAGAATTTGTGATTTTAACTAAAGACATAGAAAAAAATAAAATAAATTTATTTCCCTATACTTTCCCTTATTTTTACTTTCTATCATACGTTTAAACATAATACAACGGACTTGACGGTGGAAAGGGATTGTGGAGGAAAACTACTATCAAAGATTTTTGGGGAGCTAATTTTTTCTATCTTTTCGTAAACATACTATAACTTATATAACATTTTTTCTGATTGGCTTTTGATGGAGAAAGAATTTATACGACTTTGTATTGAGCTCGTGTCAAGCTATAAATATAAAGTTACAAGGTGCTCGAATTACAATCCTATTTTTTCTCTCATCTAGTGAAACATCCCAACAATTTGTGGACGTACGATTAAATAATTTGTTTAATTTAAAACCATGTAAATTTATATATCGTGTTCTTTTGATTATACGAATATTATTTTTGCTTAATTTGTCTATAAAAGAAAATGATGATGATTTTTCGATGAAGTACAAAATAAAATTGTATTTTTACCAATTGTATGTTGTAAGATGAGTCATTTTCACTTGATAAAAGAGGGGATGAGTGCCTCTCATGAAAGGATCAAGTCGTACTACATTTATCCTAAGGATGTTTCCGTAATTTGGCTGAGTTCAAACGGTAAGTGGTGTCAGAAGATAATCTGAATCTGAAAGGGACACGTGCTCTTTTGCAGAATCCACTTATAAGGGTGTTTGGGTAAATTAGCAATGAATGAAGATTCAAATTTTAGATAATACGACAGCCAGAGAAAGTAAAAAAAATGGCACCTCTGGATCCACATTTCTCTGGTGGTGGTGACTGCCACTGGGTTTTCTTTCTCTTTTGACAGTCCAATAACCAAGAAAATGTCTCTTGATTGTTAACAAATTTGAATTTATTTGGGACTGAGAGTGATTGTTTTTCTTCTTTTTTGTTTTAATTTTTTTCTTGAAATAACCGTATCAAAAGCGATCCGTATCGGCCTATTCATCATTTATGGACAGAGCTAAACAATTCTATTATATATGAGTGAATATATATTTGAGACAACAAAAATTTTAAATATTTATCAAAACCAAACTTATATACTTTATAAGAAAAATATTTTTTTATATAATAATAGAAGATTTTCTTTCGAGGTGATCGTTGTAACACACAAAATCGTGTCCTGTAATAAAGACAAGAAAAAAATGCACAAAATAATATTTTATTAATTTAAATGTAAAATAGATACAATCTCTATTATGTTCTTCGTAATGAAAGATCTTGAATGAAGAAAGCGAGGTGATGGCTTTAATCGAGGGCTTGAGCAGCTTGATTTCGAAGGAGTGCAGTTGCAGATGAATCGATTTTGTTTGAGTGCTTGTTGATTCCTTGCAAGAGTTTGAGAGAAGGTTTGAGTGGGGAAGGAGTGACGGCGAGTGGACAAGGAGGCGACAAACGGTGGTTGTGAGAGAGGAACGAAACAAAGTATAATAAGAAACGCGACTGAGAACATGAATTATGATTTAGGGTTTGAACCCTTAACTCGTAAAACGACGTCGTTTTATGGAATCAACCTTTGGCGGCTAACTATCTTAGTCGGGAATGGACAACCTTTGCTGACCAAACCGTAACTAGTCGGTAAATGTGTCCCTTAAAGCTGACTAAACCGTATTTGGTCGCCCACTATAGTATTATTTCCTATTAAACATGTGGTTGCTCAATTAATTTAGTTTTCCTCCAAACATGGTCGTCCGCGGGAAATTTTAGCGCGCTAAACATTGGCGACTAATGCAAAACTAGTCGGGAATTCCTGATCCTATGGCGACTAAATAGTCGGGGAATGATTCAACTGTCAGCGACTAAACAATCGTTAGTCGCCAAATACCGTAACCTAGGGTGACTGGACGTAATTTAGTCGGCCAAGAATTTGTTTCGGCGACTAAAATTTGTTTAGTTGGCAATTTTTCTCACCAAAGATGCATTTTCTTGTAGTGTATACATAAAAAGCTTAAGTTAGTTGTTAAAACTGAACTAAAAAATCAAAAAATTAAATTGATTGTAACATATTTCCTTAACATGCATCATTATCACTCACGTGTCTAAATATTTTCTGAATTGATGTAGTTCCCAATTAAAGTAGACGACATTGCAAAGATTAGAGTTGAGCTAACCGAGGAACCTGAAATAGCAGGCGACCCCGGAATGATTCAAATCACCACCTGTTGACAAAAAGAGGAGAAATTATGGGTGCTATGAATTGAATTTTCAAGAAAGTAGATGCTCCACAAAACCACTAATTTATCTCTCCCTGCCATGTTCAAATTAAGAGATAAATGAATCCTATACAGATTATAAGTATGAATCCTATAAGTATGAAATGAGCAAATTGTCTGTTACCATCTGAAGCTAATCACGCACAACCAGTACTATTATCACGTACTGTGGTGCGGTCGCAAGTTAGCAGCATCATCACTCATTGGCATCAATTATGTGATAATAATCCATGCTACAACGGTCACATGCAGTGAACTTCAATGACAAGACAATCAGCACGATTATAACAGAGTAATGAAGGTACTCCAAGGATGACAGATATAAAAGTGTGCAGCCCATGCAGCAAGAAAAAAACATTCAATATTTATTCACCAAATTTGCACATTTTAAGCACATTTTGCAGTAGCAGCTCGCAGCTCGTAGCTCGCAGCAACAGTTGTCGCTTGCAGCAGCAGCTCGCAAAAGTTATGCAACAAAAAGATGAGATTATTATAGTTCAGTTTGGAAGTGAGGAGAGAGATATTATAGATCTCTATTTCTTAAACAGAAATGTAGTCATGTGCAAGTCTCTGTTTTTTATTTCGTAGGACATCAGTTCTCTTAGTCATTTATTTTTATTACTTTTGTGTAACAATCTATAAGGAAATATTGAACGAAAATTCAGATTTGGTCCTCTAGGAGAAAAAATCATTTGCTTTAATGTAAGAGTGTTCTTTCACTGTCATATTTTCTTATTCATCACATCTGATATTTCTGGTCTAATTGGACAGGTAAGATTTAGTCAATTGAGTTTACCTAGTACCAAGATTTAATATCTAATGTTAGGCAAACAAATTTTTTAGAGAAAGAACTGGGTGCATGGGCATTCCACGTGCACGGTAAACTGGTATATAGTTCACCAAAAAGTGAGAGGGGAGGGAGCAGTTCAACAATTTGCTTGACTGTTTCACTAGTATTGCTATACTGACATGATAAGTCATATGTCAACGAAAATTAACTAAATTAAAAGAACATGCTACATCATTTTTGGCCAAATTTCAAAAGCAGTGCATGGAGCAAGAACCTAAGAGAAAGTGAATGGGGACTTTTATGTCAGTTCCTTTGATTGATTTTACTCCTTTCTAGTGTGAAATTCCTAGCGATTGTCTAGAGATGGTAACTTTGTCAATCAACTCGGTCCCATTTATATGTACTTCTTGTTTCTTTTTGAGTATTTCGTGATGTTTAAGGTCTTATTGATCTTGACCTTGGATGACATCTCCTTGATGCGATTCTATTACTTACAAGTTGCAACAAAAAAAAAAAAAAAATATATATATATATATATATATACATATATATATATATTTGTACTTATAACGTGCTGCATTCCACTTTCCCTAATTTCAGTTGATCAGAAGAGTGTGAAAGTGAATGGACATGGGGAGTGCTGAAGCCATAGTCCTTAGTAGTCATTACTCTCATTTGGGACATTTGCTTAAGTATGCTAACCATGTGTGAAGATCTTTGACCGAAACCCACCATCTTAAATGTTGATTAAGCCAAATTTCAATTATTTGACCCCAAACATTAGCTGGCCATTAATTTGCAGTAGTTCTTTTGCCCTGTTTCAAATTCATCCTACTTCAAGTATCTAAAACTGCTCAAAGCAGTTCATTTTCCATATGCACGTTTTTCCTTGAATCGTCATACTATAATATGGCAACAAAGGAATTCAGTACAAGGCTACAAGAATAAAAACCAGAGGAGGTTGGCAAGAGACCAACCTCGAAGGAAAAGAAATTCTCCTGATGCCAAAGAAACAAAACTAGCAAAAACCAGTCCGAAAAGACTCTAAAAACCTCAGCTAAGCCACAAGGCATAGGAAAGTAGCATCCTTATCAGCAAAACCAAAAAATGCAGCACCATGAGCAGCAGAAAACATCAACAGCATCAGCACCAGCACCAATAGATAGAACAACAGCAACGACAGAACACAACTTCTGGAAAATAGACCAGAACCAATAGCAGGGCATGTGTGTTAAGGTGTTAGGTTCCTGGTCTTGGTTGGCACTTCACCAATCAAGCTCTTGTAAGACAAGATTAAAACTTCAACCGACATTAAGCGATTATTCACCCTTAAATTTCGACGGAATCAAACAATTGAAACATCTAAATACATTAATTAGATCCACTTATTCAAATGACATGCGTTCTTACTTATTTGACTTGTCCCTAATACGAACTTATGACTCAGGGAGAGGTCATTTCCCGGTCAACATTTTGTTATAAATGGGAGTGGAAAATAAAGGAGTATAATAGCCCTTACCAACCTTATGATCAGCAAAAGAAACTACTACAAGCTGAGGCACTCTTCAATACTTAAAAATAGAGAAAAAAACGCACATTTGGTGTTATACACCTCATCAAAGCAAATAGCATCAGCATCAGTCAGAATATGGACTTGTCCTATGGGTAAAGGTCACTCCCCAAACATGAAACATGTGTTCCCCCAATAGTAGAATTGATAAGCCCGCCAGTCTACACCTTAAGAGCATACCAACTAAAAAAAATATTGGAACAACAACAGCAGGAGCAGGAGCAGAAACAGCAGCAGAATATGCATAGAAGACCATTCAGCAACAGATTAATAATAAACCACTTAGCATATACCATTCAACAGCAGAATATGCAAAGAAACAACAGTAGAATATGCAAAGAAGACCATCAGGACTTGATAATTCGCAGCAGAACATAGATAAATAGGTGTCAGCAACACAAGACCAGAGCGAAGCTCGGCAGAATATAGATAATTCTCAATTTGAGTATGATGCAGGAAAAAAGAAGTCGACAAATGAAAACGTAGAGAGATAGGGAGAAGAGAGTGGACCGTCCAATCAATGGCGTGGAAGAAGCCAAGGAAGTTGTCGTAAGCAGGTCGTAGTCTAGAGCGAAGCTCGACAGTTATCAATCACTCGAACTGTGAATGTTGTCAATCTTCCAATATTTTTCTGATTAGGGCTTTTAGATAACTGATCGAGTGTATTTGAGATAGAGTTTGTGAGAGGGTTTGTGACGGCACTTGCCGAATACAATCTCTTGAATCTGACAGCTAGAGTGAGCGCTAACAATTGGGCTATAGGTGCTAATAGAAAATTTGGATACGCAAGGAGCATGGAAGAGTCAAGGGATGCATAGAGGAATCCAAGGGCTTGAGAACCAAACATCTTGACTACTCACTATTTGTTGCCATACCTCTTGTAGAGAGATTGACACTTGACCATACTTGTGGGACTAGTGAACCTATTGTCTTCAATCGTCATGTTGTCTTTGATTTTATTGTTTAGACATATCGAGATCTGATATTGTTTTAGGCTTTGATCAGTTGACCACGTTTCATGTCAACAGTGTTTGGTTCGAGCGTCGGGGTCGTGTTTGTTCACTTGGGGGTGGTTGTTTCGAATTCTTTAGAGAACCTCGAGAATAGTCGGGATCTTACCTATGTGGATCACGAGAACTTGAGCTTATTTGGAGTTCAGTGGTAAGTTTGACGTTAGATGTGGACGTGTCCATATCTGGATAGTTGTCGGTGGTGGTTTGTGATCTTTTTGAGGAGTTCCCATGAGAGTCACTTGGTTTGTATCTGAAGGAAAGATTGAGGTCATGATCGATTCACTATTCGGAATCCTATTGCCTTTATGCCTTCCTTAGTACTTTGTGCCGTTGTGAGACTTGAGGTATTGTGCATTACTCTTCGGAGAGGGCCGAAAGGGGTAACCTAGCACTGTTAGACTTTTCAATTGATGACACAAACTCGAGTAAGTAAAGTTCTAATACTTGATGGGGAGGCCGAAGAAGTGCAGATGAAGTTCCTTGATGGGAATGCATGAGAGGGAAGGACGATTCACACCGAGGAGGCCTACGATACTTAGGAGACTTATTTGTACATGTTTCATGTTAGGAGAAGATTGTATGATAGTCTTGCCCTTCACCATTAGCTATTAGTATTTTCGTGAGATTATCCATTTTCATGGGATTCCGTATCCATTGTATTCGATCGAGCTTCGCATTTGTTTACGACTTGAGCGTTGTGTTTTATTTGAATGTGATAATTGTGGATTTGATAGTCATGGACTTGTGGTATACTAGTTTGACATTGTAGGTGCATGAGTTGTGTTGACATATCTGCTGTAGTTTCGTGGACTTGTAAAGTCATGATGGTTATAGACTAATTTGACATTATTTATGCATGAGTTACGTTGGTATGATCTGCCTATTTTCGTGGACTTGTTGAGTTGCATGTGTTGTATGCCAATTGGTATTGTCAGCATCATCTTTGATTTCGATTTTGGTAGACTTGTTGAGCCGTGATTGTTGTATACTCGTAGGGCATTGTTCATGCACGAGTGGTGATTAGTATATTTGCTTGATCTCGTTGACTTATTGAGTTGTATGGGTTGCACGTGAGTGAGTGTTGTTGAGGTGTGTTGGTGTCAACATACTTTGCTTATGGAGGGTAGAATGTAGAGACCCACAATTTTTTTTTTTTTTTCGTTTTAAAAGTTTATGCTCGGAACTTTACTTGGCATTGATTTATCCATATTACGTGATTCGGGTTCAATGTGTAGCGGAGTATTAGTCTAAGGACTTAATGGTGGCAAGTTTGTAAAGTTGAGGGGAGAAGTGTAATTTGGAGAATTTTAAATATAAATAGAGGGATTTAGATTTTTATTCATTTTATCTAGACATAATTTAGAAATCCCCAATTCTCTTCCATCTCTCTAGAGTTCATCACCTCTCTCTTATTTCCCTAACCAATTGAGGCTCTTATCTCGAATTCGTTAAAGATCCGTCATCACCCATGGATATCTCGTGCTATTTTACGTTGGTTTGTTTGGAAGAAGAATATTTCTTGGAGCTCAAATCTTGTCTTCTAACTTTGAGATAGGGATTTCTAACCTATAATATGTGTTTATGACTTACTTTAGCTTTCATTTCGTGCTTAGATCATAGTTTGTTGAAGTTGTGGTTGGATTTGGAGTTTGAAAAAATCAATCAAAATTGCGCAGCTTCCTGCAAAATCTATTGGCATCCAGACGGGAACAATGGGGTGTCCGGACAATTGGCCCAGAGTTTCGGGCAGAGGGGTGTTTTCTTGGGGCGTTCAGACGGGCATCCGGACATCTGACCGGACATGAGATTGGACATTACCGGATCTGACCGGACATGGGATTGGACATGACCGGACATCTGGAGTATTTTGGTCTGAAACTTAATTTTTCCTTCCTAAACATGATTCTGGCACCAATTCTATTCTATTTAGTTCTTAGCACATGGTCATCTTCCTCACTTTACTTACGGGTGCATACTTTACTGTATGGGTTTATATATGTTATGGATTAAAGTATAGCGAGAGATGATTATCCTTTATGTGGTGTTCTATCTTCTTATGGCATTGGGTGTTTGGCTTATGGACTATGTTTTGATGCTCTAGATCATGTTTATAAATTTCAATGCTTAATTAGCATAGTGTATAGTCGTCTATGATATTGTTGGAATGTTAAGACTTGTGATAGACGTTATTAACTTGAGAACCCTATATGTCTTTGACACGATAGGAATGATTATTGAAGGAAGGTTTAGGGTCACATACCTATAATGGGACAACGTGATTTTATAAGCTAGCCTTCGTCGGGAAATGTGCTAGGCATGACCCATAGTGTTAATCTTAGTGGAAGTGGTGTTAGGTGCCACAAAGGCTTAACTTCCCTGGGGAGAGAGTGCTAGTAAAGGATATAATTCGTCTACCCAAGAGTTGGGTGAGGTGATGGGAGAGGTGATTGACACAGGACATGGTGCGTGAACCGAGAAGTTGTTAATTGGATTGTCAAATTGAGATGATAGTGTTGGGACTTGTGCAGCGTGTTATTGGTCAGGTCGAGACTTAGCAACTAACATGTCTTACGTCAAACCTTGATTTTTGAACTATGTGACGAGATAGTGGTGTGATGGATCATTTCTTCCATAGATGTACTCTTTGTGTAATTGATCCCAAGAAGGGTTTTATCTTATTCTAGAGGCTTGAGGAGTCCTTTGATTTCTTGTGTTGATGTTGAACCTCGTCATGCCACAGGATGTAGTGTTAATATCTGATTCGAGGCGAAATACACGGTGACTATCCCCTCAGTTTATGTTGCCTAGCTAGTTGATTATAAAATGTTGTCCTTGGACGTGACATGGGAATGGGGATGATAGAATGAAAAAGGTTATAAGAAGATTGACCAAGATATGTTGGTATTGAAATGGCGTAGAGCGATTGACACGTGACATCTTGGTAGAGGGTTATTTATATGCTTCCATTACCCTACAGTGCTTGTCGTAGTGTGTCTTAATTGTTAACTTTTCATTGGTTGTCGGGGATTGTGCAGAACTTTATATGCGCTTCGGGTTGATGGTTAGGTGCAGCTAATCTATAGTTATATGATATCTGATGTGTGTGAACCATATTACGATAAGGGATGATTGTTATGAGATGCGTGAGACACGTTAAAATGTACTGGATTTCTCCATGTATACCAAGATTGTACTAGACTCTTTTCGGAGAATGCTAGGAATGTACTAGACTCCCTCTTGAAAATGCTAAGAATGTGAAGTGAAAATATACTGGATTTCTCCGGGTATGCCAGGAGTGTACTAGACTCCTTTATGGAAGTGCTAGGAATGATATGAACTGGTCCTATTCGGGAAAAATGTCAGGTATAACTATTTGAAACTCAACAAGAACTTGTTAGTGATACACGTGAATTGTGGTATTCATTAAGTAATAGAGGGACTTTGAATAGTTGTTGTGAAGTTACAAAATGCTCATTCTTGGTTTCTCTTTGTTCCCTTCTTATGAATTCACTTCTGCAATATGTCTGGTGTTTTAAAGTGAAATATGGATGAATGTTTGAGAATTTACGAAATAGGAGAATGACTTGCCCAACCTCCATCGGGAGGGTGTTATACGTGTGTGTTGGTATCGGTTGAACAATCTGTTTGATGATTAGTCTATGCCCCATATATTAGATATTATGAATTGTTGAAATGGTAATGTGAAATGGGAGGTGGATTGGTAAAGGAACAACATGTGTTGTTAAAATGATAACGAGTTTGGTGTTTAGGAACAGTTGAATGAGTTATGAAAGGGTATGGTCTGACGGTTGAATGCGTTGTTCATACTTATCATGTATGTCGTACAAGTTCATATTTGGATTTTTTTTGTTATTTAATCATTTTATATGCCATGTCATTTCATAGTCACATATTATTTATGTAAACATTTATACTAGGCTATGTAGCTCACCTTATCATTTTACAAGTATTGTTCTAGGTGCTTAGCATGAGGCACGTGAGATGCATTGTATGATGCATGTTTCGAAAATTTGATAGGAGATACCTAGTTTCTTGAAACTAATTTTAAAAGATGTAATACAACTTATTTTCAAGTTAGTCTTTTATTTGAAAGGAAATGTAAACGTTAAACATGGTAATCTATTTGATAATAATAATAGGCTAGAAATTGCCCATTTTGAAGTAATATCTTTAAAACTTGGCTTTGATGGTATCTCGTTAAACGAACTGATTTGAGATGTGGGGTTGGGTATTGAGTAATGCGAGGTTTTCAATTATGAAAAATTATGGGTATAATATGTTGAAAAATAAAGGCGTGGCATCATAATTGGCCTCTTCGTCAATTAAATGTTTCAAGTGATTTTTACATGGAGTTATTAAAGAGGAGGTTTACATGAAGCAACCAACAAGTTATAGAAGTGTTCAATATCCTCATTACATTTGCAAATTGCACAAAGCTCTGTATGATTGCGCTAGGCTCCTCGTGCATGGTTTTTCACATTTTCAAGTTTTTTTCTTCAACTTAGCTTTGTATGAAGTAAGGCTGATAACTCTCTGTTTGTTCTTCACAATGAATCCACCATAGTTTTTCTTCTTCTAGTACGTTGATGATATCATAATCATTGGTAATGATCCACTCGAGATTACTGATTGCATTACTCTTAGTTCCAAATTTGCTATGAAAGATTTGGGTACTCTAAACTGTTTTTTAGGTGTTGAGGTTCACAAACCCTCTACTGGGTTATTTCTGAGTCAGAACAAATATGCTCATGATGTATTAGTTAAAGTTGGAATGGACAGTCGCAAACCCAATCACTTTCTTCCTCTGTGAAATTTCTTGTTTCTCATCTCAATTCTTCGTAGGAAGATCCAACTCTGCATGTATCACACTCTTGCTGGGAGTTTGCAATATTTAACTCTTGCCAAACTAGACATCACTCATTCTATCAATCTTGCGTGTCAACATATGCACGCACCAAAGCTCAGTGATTTTGTTGCCATAAAGAAAATTTTGTGCCATATTAACGAGATCATTACCCAGGATTTGTTTTTTTTTCCGTTGGTCCTCTTCAACTTTTTTTTTTTTGAAAGGCAAAGAAATTTCATTATCATGGAGGTAAAACATGAAAGATTACAGTAGGTACAGCTCCGAATAGAGAGAGCTTTGAAGAGTGAACATGACCTCCTAATGCTACTACTCGCAAGAAACACCATCTATCCTTAGCCTCCTTTTCAATTTACAACTTACTCAAATGCTGACTGGGCAGTGGATAGCTGTGATCATCGGTCCACTATAGGCTGCCATTTTTGTAGGCAATCTCGTCTCATGGTGTGTTGAGAAATATCACACCATAGTTAGGTCATCCATAGGGGCAAAATATATATCAGGCATTGGCTCACCTAGCTACAGATGTATCCTGGATTCAGTAGTTGCTTCATGATTTAGGTGTCACTTTGTCTTCTCCTCATCTCTTGTGGTGTGATAATCAATTAGCACTTTCATTGGCCTCCAATCTCGTTTTTCATGCTCGAACCAAACATACCGTGGTGGACTGTCACTTTTTTCGTGAAAAAATTGTGTTCGAACAGCTACATTTTGCTTACATTGGCACGACTGACCAAGTTACTAACATCTTCACCAAACCTCTTCCGGTTGCTTAATTTTTGTTTCTTAAATCCAAACCTAGGATGGGTAACCCAACCATTAGTTTGATGGGAGGTGTTAGTGAAGTAAATGAGTGTGATGAAGTAACACCAACCACAGATGATCACATCTGATCATTCATTTCCTTGCTTTTGTTATAAGTTTGTTTGTTAGTTGTTTAGTGGTTGTTGAGCTGGCATTCTAGTAAAATGTTAAGTCGGTGAAGTCGGTGCAAATTCAGTTAGAACACGTGTCTTCTTGAGCTCGTATGAAGGCAGGAGAGCAAAAAGATAGAGAGCAAGAAAAGCATTACAAACTTTCATGAGTGCAATTTTGTCCTCTCACTTTTAAAGATGGTGAATATTATTTTCATTTTCATTTTTATTGGTTAAAAATTGTGTAAGTTCTGTATTTGTAATATATTTTTTAATAAGAATGTGACCATTTTAATCAATAAAAATTAAGATAATATTTGTCCTCTTTTAAAAAGTGAACAAAATTCATTTCTGCTTTCATTCGATGTGTATCAGAGAAATATAGGGTTTTACACATGTATCAGAGATGAATGAAATCTTGATTTTGGATGTTGTTAAAACTGTATTTTCCATACTTACCCGTGACAAGTTGCTTAACTGGTCTCGAAATCGGTGGACGAGATTGAAAACCTCAGGGATTAATTTGGCCATCAATTGAATTTTGACATTGATCAGCATTACTCTACAATTTGTCTAATGGCCGAAATTTTTAATTTCTTCACAATCTTTGAAATATGTCCATAAATCTAAAGTCCAATTAATATCTTTTGTGGTGGTATCTTTTTTGAGTTTTTTTATTTTTTTATTTTTATAATTCAGAGTGTTCGGATCACTGCACCGTCTGTACACGTATCACGACTAATCTTTAGGAGACCAATCCTATCACCCATGCACTTGCGGAGATTTCAATCAAAATTAGAACAAAATCCGATATAGCCGGCCTCATAAAAATTGATATCGCCAAATCTCAAGTCTTGATCACTGGACTAATCCCTCGGAATTGTAACTTAGGTTAGGATGTGGTATCAGTGGAAGCAATTTTGTTCACCCTTATTTAAAGTGGGTGAATATTATCTTCACTATCATTGGTGAAAAAAGTGTATGTCTCGCTTGTTCAACACATTTTTCAGAAAAAATAAGATTGACTCAATTAATTATTCTCAATTAATAAAAATAAAGATAATATTCACGAAACGGTGAACGAATTAAATTCGGCAATGGTTAATGGATGGGCATCTTCAAGATTTCACTTCACTCCACCGAAATCAAAATCTCACTCCAATATGGCAATGCCACTTCGCAATTCTCTCTCTCTCTCTCTCTCTCTCTCTCTCATTCATTTTCAGCTATTTTCGACTGTTACAAATTGCCTTGTCATGCATGTCATTGTCACCTTGTTTCCTGCAGGCTTGTCATGCGTTACTAAATATAACGTTCACCTTAATTTCCTAAATTGGTCAATTCTTGTTTTGGCTAAATAAAAAATAATAAATTTTTCACACAAATATCTCTCAGTTACGAGTAAGTAATCAATGCTAACGGAACACCATGTGTAATTTCTACATGGTATTTTAAGAAATGAAATAGCGATATATTTTTTTGGGTAGGACATCAACATATATGTTTATTGGGTATTGAAAAATAAAGAGTGATTTACATGGTGTGCAGTAAACAGTTCCGCTATGGGATTATGGGATTTGCGGGAGCCATAGTTCCCTTTGTTGTAGTGTATGTATAGTGTGGACAAAACGACATTATTTTGTCTGTATTATTCTCGAAACTACATCGTTTTTATCTCCATGCATTTTCATAATAATTCGTGTAATAAGTTAAACGATGTAGTTTTGAGTGCAAAGCGAATAAAACTATGTCGTTTTGTCCGCATTACACACGAGCTACAGTAAAGTGCACTATATCCTCTCTGAATCCGAGATTATGAATGGCAGGGGGTATCCAGTTAGCTAGCCAAGCCAGGTTTGAGTTTGAATACTCATTAACTCCGATACCATTAATGTCCAATAACTTTTAATAGTAATGTCTCAAAGGTGAGAGAAAAATAGTCTCAAAACGTCTCGGACCACTTCATAGAGAGATATATAATCATGAGCGATAGCAAAACCGTCAAAGAAAGAAACTATAGGTGAGCCGATACAATAGGCGGGCAAAGAGAGCAAGGAGCGCTTTTATTGGCAAAGCTATTCTTGCTGAGCTCTCCAGCCAGTCTCTCACAAGAGAGACAGTAGGCTTCAGAACTAAAGAAGAAGGGTCAAAAAGTATCATTTAATCGGTGTCACGATATATACTTTGAAAATAACCAATCTTAACTAGCCAATGTAGTCAATTTTCTTTTTTTGTATTTTGAGGGAAAAATTACTTACCTCGACTAAATTGAAGGGACTGCATAGGTTAGTTTGTCCATATTCGGGGACTAGTACTATATTCCTCCTTTAGTTGTTCTCTTTGTTGGTTTTTTTATCCCCATAATTAGGGAACTATTTTCTGAGTTGGGTAAGGATTTTGATTCAAGATAAACGCTGAGAGCATGCTTAATACATACAAATTGAACAGAAGATGATGTTTCCAGTGACGGAGAGATTTAAGAACCTGGCCTTTGGTGGAGAACAACAGCTGAAAACGACTACAAATATCCTATAGATTGAAGAGCAAAGGGAGAGTCTGTCCGTAGATCCTCGCACAAAGTTAAAAATTGAGCTCTGGAAACTTTAATTGAATCTTCCATAAGATTTGGATTGGATCACGAATGAGAATAACACCTTGTATTATTGATATCAAGAACAATCAAAATAACCCCAGAATAAAATAACTCAATTTTGTGACTTTCATAGCAAAAAACTAAGGAGTTTCACTTCTCTCGCAATGGCAAAAATAAGTGATCTTGAGGTTGATCTTCTCTCTCACTCTCTCTAGGACATTTTGCATTCAGCTGGGAGTCCTTTCGGAAACCTCTTGAGATCGGTACAGTAATTGTATATCATGTAATTATTCTGCACCCATTTCAATCTCCCTTGGCTTGTGGAACCCAACTGCTGTGATAACCATGAATTAGTGGTAGAGTTTTTGGTGCAAGAAGATCCTCCAGAAGACCAAACGCAGGCATTGGCATTGAATTTCCTGTAGGAAGCAGTGAAGGGGGCTTTCGTCCAATCCGTCTTCACAAGCCCACCCCTTGTTGCCCAATCATCGGCGTTCCACAGGCTTGAGTATATCCTCATGGGTTGATTCTTTGGGTAGGGAACTCCCACTGACTCTGCGTTCTTGAACTGTCTTATGGGTGTCCCATCCACTGAGAAACTGAAAATTGAGACAATAAATTGTTGGATCAATACACAATGCAAAGAAAATCCCATTTGACGTTTAAGATGAGTCGTTTTAATTTCTTCATTTTCTCGTGAAAAATGCTACTCAACTAAACATAGATTAGTCTCCCCGTCTACTAACTAGAAGCCGACTAAAGTCGGGTTGCTTTCGGTATTTGTATAAACTTTTAAAATGTTTCTTTCTTCGATCAAATAAAACTAGCTTGAAAAACGTTAACATGAGAGAATAAGTGCCGAAAGTGCATGCAAAACACCATCTTCAATACTCATACCAAGAAATCCCAGAATCCTCTCTTGTTTTAAGCAAATCAATATTTGCGAATTTGTAAATGGGTCATTTTCAAACATGATCAGAATTCCTTTTAAACATTTTGTCTAAAGTTTCGAAAATAACTTTAAAGTTGACCTGACACGCCTAGCCCATGACATCTAATTTTCTGTAAAACAAAATTTCCACTTTTTCATCGCATTGAACCATGACATCTTCGTCATGACCATCCTCTCTGAATAGTGAGGTAAGATGAAAACGGACAAGGCTAGCTCAATAAAAGTTGATAGAACATGAAAATTTTCAAATTTTGACAAGGGAGCAAACTTTTACGTCTTGGGACCTTAACCATCAAATTAATCAACAATTTTTTTTTCTCTTATTCGGATACTTACATGATGTTTTGGGGGTTCCAAAGGATGGAGTAGGTGTGGAAATCGGCTGTAGGGTCGAACCATAGGTAGAATTGCTGCTCTCTGCTGCCTTTTCCTTGGCTAAACATATTGGTGTGGAGAATGTAAGGATCACCACTCAAATTCCCCAAGAACTCAAAGTCTATCTCGTCATGCGTTGGCCCTTGTGATGACAACTGCAATATTCCCAATACCAAAATCATATATCAAACCATGTATATACACATTTGTATAATATTATGCAAACTGTAAGGGGTATTAAAAGGTACATACATAATAAGCGGTGACAGTGCCAGCAGAGTTTCCGGGAACAAGCTTGAGTTGCATGTCAATACTACCAAAGAGATACTGATTCCTGGACTGGAAGCCAGAGCCAGAGGTTTTGTCAAGTGAGAGAGTGAGAAGGTCGCCATTGTTGAGTATCTTAGCTCGGCCATCACCCCATGTAATGTCGAAGTCTTGGTTGAAATTACTAGCTGAAACAACAAGACATAAGAAGCTACCCACGAGAGATATGGCTAGCAATAGTGATAACGAAAGTCTTGAAATAAAACCCATTGACTGAGGAGTGTTTTGGGAGTGAGTTTTAGAGAGAGAGAGAAGGGTTTTGGTTTGTTTTACTGATGGAGTGAAAGTGGAGGTCTTTGGTGGGATTTATATAGATGTGATTGAAGGGGGATAGGAAAGTGAGAGAATGGGTTAATTGAGTATAGCTGTAAAACAGCTGTGGATGACGAAGGGGGCATAAATTCGAATTGAAACGAATTGGAGTGTTGGAAGAAGTTAGAATTACCCCTCTCTCTCTCTCTCTCTCTCTTGCAGTGTTGGAAGAAGTTAGAATTACCCCTCTCTCTCTCTCTCTCTCTCCTCTCTCTCTCTCTCTCTCTCCTACCAAGCCACTTGAGTTGAACCACCATTGAACAAATGGAAGTGGGTCAACCTAAGCCCACCACACGCGGTTTCGTTTGTAGCAAGTTTGGCTAACTCTTACTTTTATGAAGAAGTACAGTTTTTATTTTACTTGTTGTATACCCTTTTCTATTATATGTTTCAGATTAAGGCTGTGGTTTGGGATGGATAGTTTACCCAACTTTTTTTGGGTGCTATTTTGTATTAAAATGATGACATATTTTTGTCGAAAATTTGGTACTGAGACATATTGACTCATTTAATATGTGTCAACTGTTCATGGGTTCGGGGTACATAGATTTAAAAAATTTCACTCCTCTAATTTTAAAAGGGACAATTTTATATACAGAATTACTTATGAATATACATGTAGATTATTAGTTTAATAACTTGATAGAGTCTAACTATATAGCACAAAATATTTAAACTCAAGTTGCAATTAATAGCTTACATTATTTCTTATCTATATATTCAAGATCACCCATGTAAATTTTAGATGTGAGATGGTGTGTTACAATCTTTTCATCTTTATGGTCTCGTGTCGTCGTAAGGGATTGAACACTAAAGTTACCATGATATTTTATAGGGTCTTTTCTCTAGTGACCAGAGTCATTACGACGTTTCACGAGTTTTTTTCCTAGTGGCCATAGAAATTCCCGAGTCCACTTGATCATGTACTCAATTGGTCTGATACTATCTGTAACGCTAACGCCACTGTAAACCACCATCCCAATAATTTGTTAAAACCTAACCACATAACACAGAATGATTAAGTCCAAATTACAAGTACGATCTTACATGATTTTTTATATACTCAAGATCACTGTGTAAACTTTATGTATGAGACGAGGAGTACTCACACATAGAATGCATAATTTTTGTATGGTACATATATTTTTTGACTCATTAGTTATATGTTTTAATGGTTCTTGTGGTACTAGTTACTCATTTTTTGATTGAAATTATGAAAGAAAATATAAGAGTAGGGGTGTAATCGGTCCAGTTTGAAAGAGAAACTTGGACCAAATTAAAAATTTGGATTTAGAATTTTTCAAACTGAATTTTAACCAAATTATTTTGGTTTGGTTGTATCTAGCCAAATATAAACAACAAAAATTAATTTTTTTTTTGTTGAAAATAATCATTTGAACTATTAAAGAGTTAAACTCAACAAAAAAAAAAAAGATACACGTTACATAGAACTAAAGGGATACATATTACCAAAAGTAAAGATTACCAAAAAATACATATTACAAAATAAATACAAGTTATAAAAAATACAAATTATATAAAAAATTTAATATTAATTTTTTATTCTAGCCCGGTTAACTATGTAGAGCTAAAAAACCGAAATGAAGCTGAAGTTCTCTACAAAAATTTAAACCGAACTAATTTAGCTAAAAAATCAAACAAAGCCGCTGGTTCGATTTGGTTTTTCAATTTGGTTAATTTAATTTGCCGTTTAGACTAATTACACCCTAGGTTTATCGTATTATATGATACACTCCATAATAATTATATTGTGTTTCTGTTAGGTACGCAATATTTTTGTATTAATCATGTTTTTTTTTTGTTTTAGTTAAGTTTTTGTAACTAAATTTTTTTCGATGTTGAACCATAACTCTATGTGCGAAATCAACCCCAAGGGGTTGGTTCAGTGGAAAGAAAGAGAAGATCACTAAAGAGCTTGTCCCCCAAAGTCACAAGATCGAATTCCATCAGAACTAGTCACTAGGGGCCATTGGATATTTGCGCAGTCGTTAACTTCAGGATCCCAAAGACTAATTGACATTAGACTAGGATAATTTCAAAATCGACAAAATACCTCAACTATAAAAAAAGAAAAAGAAAAGGCTCTGTGTACGAAATCTAATGTAGATAATCATCTCATTAAATCGAAATGGGGTTCGGTCAAAAGGGCTAACGTCAGTTATCATAAAAGAACATAACTCCCAACCCCCAGATTGGCAACAACTATGATCCAGCTCAAAAGATCCACAAGTTGTGCTACCTATGGACCCAGTGTCCCAATTCTCGTCAACCCAGAACTATCCTCAAACTGCATTACTATTTCACTGAAATTTTCCCTCTATTTCGTTTATTCAATCATCTCGTGAACCAAATATAAGAAGCGACAACCCATACGATGCACCAAATAATAACTTATATTTTTTAATAAATACTTCTTAGTATATGGGGTGTTTGCAACAGCTATATTGGGACCAGATTTATATTGTAGTATAAGATCTTAATTTTAATAGAACCGATTAATTAAATTTATTTACTTATGCTATAAGCTAATAGTGTTTACTGAAAAATCTAAAAATTAACTTTTCAAAATTAATCCAATATCTTGTCCGAAAGCAACCTGATCTCAGTTTCTTTGGAATCAGATTTTATATCATTTTTCAACTTCGAGAAATTCTCGTAATCTTAAAATTTACAGATACGAATTTTTTACAAACACCCACAATTGTTTTTTAAAAGTTAAAATTTCAAAACCTAATCTTAATTTTTTTTTGAGATAATTACCTTTATATATATTCCTTCGACTTTAGGTTGAATTCGAATTTGATCTTTCTACTTTTAATTTAAAAACTAAATCTCTCAACCTTTACAATTTGGTTTAATGTGACCTTGCTGTCTCTTCCTGTCCAAGTTGGCTAGGGGAAGTGACCATATAAGCTACACATAACCAAATCTGATGGTTTTTAAGGTATTTACGTCCTTTTTTAAAACTTTCCTGACATGTACAGACACTCTCTGTTCTCTCTCTCTCTCTCTCTCACACACCCCAGTACCAACACTTTTTTAGATCAATATTAGATTAACATCAAAACATATTTTTAAAGGTACCTGCTAGAAATCAGCTCTAAATATTATTGGAAAGATCTTGATCCAAGCAGTGGTTCCAAATGGTGACAGGAACTATTTTATAACTACTGTTTGGATCAAGCATTTTTCAATAATTTTTGAGCTGATTTCTCGCGGGTACCTTTAAAAACATGTTTTAAACATATTGAACAGTTCGAATCATTAAAATTTAATTAGGAATAAAGAGTTTAGATGTTAGTTTAATATTGGTATAAAATAGTATTGGTTCATATAGCCTTTTTATATATATTATATATAAGCGCGCACACACATGTTGTATTACATTTCCTTTAAGATTTTAAAACAAAAAAATAAGAACAAGAATAAAATGATACCCAATACAAAAAGAAAGTATATTTCTTAAAAGAAAGTATATTTCTTTTGATTCAAAAAATCCAAAATTAAATTTGTCTAAATACATAACAACGGTACATTATTTTTGTTTATGAAATTATTTCAATAAAATGGTCTCTTCATACCTTTTTACCGTTATCTCTTCTTGTACATGGAGACAAAAAAAAAAGTCAAATGAAGAAAACTAATTCTTTTACTATCAGTGAATATCTATTTAAAATTTTACCATCCTTTTTTTTTTTTTGATCAATGTAGATATGACCAATAAAGTTCGTGTTATTTGAGCACTATGGACATGACCGTATTATTGTCACTTTTTTTTGGTTATTTTTTTAATATTAACTTAAATTTGCGTCAAATTTTTTAATATATATGAATTCAAATACATGAAGTCAAATTATAATAACTATATATATTCGGAGATATAGCAATAATTCTAACAAACATGCCTTTAGAAATTAGACTGAAAAATTACGTGTAGTCTTTATTTTATTTTACTTTTTGAGATCAAAATTCTTTATTTTTAATATTTAATTTAAATATTAATCTTATCAAAATTCTTGTGATACCATATAAAAATTCTTTTTTCTCAAAAAAAGAAAAACTGGACAATGAATTGACATTTATTTTCCAATACGAATGTGTTTTTATCAAATATTTATCAATATATTGTTAAAAAAATAATTCAAAAAAGACAAAAAATAATGGACCAAATTTTAAAAAATTCAAAAGAGAAAAATAATTTAAAAACAGGGTCGTTTTTTGTTCTTATTCGTCGTATTTGATGATATTTTTTGGCTTTTGAAAATAATTTATGAATTTAAGGTCAAATCATGATAACTATATATTCAGAGAGAAAGCATTAAACACTTTTTATGAATTCTAACAAACATGCCTCTGGGAATTAGACTGAAAAATTGGGTATGAATTTTGTTTTATTTTACTTTTAGAGATCAAAATTGGTTATTTTTCAATATTTAATTTAAATGTTAATCTTATCAAAATTCTTGTGATACCATATTAAAATTCCTTTTTAAAAAAAAATTGGACAATGAATTGAAATTTATTTTTCATACATATATGTTTTTATCAAATATTTATCAATATAATGTTGAAAAAAATAATTCAAAAAAGACAAAAAATAATGGATCAAATTTGAAAAAAAATTTAAAAAAGAAAACAAAAAATTGAGATGGACCAATAATTCATCGTCTTTAGTGATATTGTTTTAGCTTTTGAATGTAATTTTATCCTTTTTAAATTTCTTTTATCGAGATAGATCAATAATTAATAAAAAATTGAGGCAAAACAACACATGCGAAATATTTTTGAATAGAGACAAAAAAAATTACTTTAATATTCAAACATATATGTGTGTTATTTTTTTTTTTTAAATTTGGTCCATTATTTTCTTTTTTGAATTATTTGGTCCACTATTTTTTGTCTTCCTGTACAAGAAGAGATAAGGTGAAAAGATATGGAGCAACCATTTTATTGAAAGAATTTCGTAAATAAAAATAACATGTTATTGTTATGTATTTAGACAAATTTAATTTTGTATTTATTGAATAAAAAATATATACTTTCTATTTGTATTGGGTATCATTTTATTCTTATTCTTATTTTTTTTGTTTTAAAATCTTAAAGGAAGTGTACTACAACTTGTGTATACATATATATATGAGGTGTTTGGGAGGAATTTTTTGAGGTGTTTTTGGATTTTAGGATTCTAATTCCGGAATTTTAGATTATGAAAAACTCGTAATCAGAATTTGTGAAGTGTTTGATACAATTGTGTAAAATAGATTATGAGATTGTAAAATATTAGGTAGTATAATCAGATTATTAGATTGTGAGTGAGCAATTAACTATAATATCTTCATGTTAACAATTCTCCCTTATGTATTTTCAAATAATTTTTATTTTTGCAAATTGAATTAATCTAAAAGCACAATAATCACAAAAAATGTATAAAATATATTTACCGTCTTCTACTACATTGCTATTACCATGACATACAAAATTATATAATGGTAGTATTTGTAAATTATTAAAAAGTTTAAGGATAGAATGGTAATAAAATTTCAAAATCCAAAATCGAAATCTCAAAAATAGCTCTGGACCTACTTTTGAGATTGTATCTCTAAATGTCTGTTTTGAGAATCCCAAAATCAGAATTCTAAAATTAAAATTTCAAGATCTGCATCCCAAACACAAAGGGAGAGAGAGAGTGGAAAGTTACAAAAACAAAAAGAATGACGTAAATACCATAATTATCCTCAAACTTGCACATGACCACTTCCCATTAATGAACTTGGACGGAAATAGATGATAGGGCCACATTGAACCAAATGTCAAAGGTTGAGGAGCTTAGTGTTCAAATTAAGACCAGAAAGACCAAATCGGAATTCGACCTAAAGTCGAAGAGATATAAAGGTAATTATTTTTGTACATATACAGTATCCATTAGTAAATGTGACAGAATAATTAACAGTTAAACTATGAAATCAAATATCAATAGACAATATCCCATTTATTGTTCTAGTCATTCCAAGTTATTTAGAACATGATTTTGGGTTCACAATTATCTTTTACTGTGCGATTGTTCAAGAGGTTTCCCTAATCTTGAATCAATGGAAAATAATTATGGAAATATTTTTTATACACAGTAATGGCAAATTGGCTGCCCGTATCGGTTTTGGTAAGAATTAACCGTTGACCTTTTAATTATTTTTTGCCAATCAAAATAACTAAAAGGTTCACGGTCAATTCTTACCAAAGTTTAAAATTAAGCATTTATTTCCTGTTTTTTTGGGTCAATTCCTACCAAAGATAAAAATTAAGTATTTATTTCCAGTTCTTTGGATCGATTCCTACCAAAGTTTTAAATAAAGTATTTATTTCCTGTTTTTGACTTCTTTAAATTGTTCATTTATATGGTAAGAATTGACCGTCGACCTTTTCAATAAATATTGATGAGGTGTTTATGTAATGCAGATAAATATTACTAAGACTCCTTTGGCCAAAATTATTCGATATTAATGTCATTGTTTTTTTTTTTGATTTTTTAAAATTATTATCAAGTTTATGTTAAATTTTTTTGATGAATTATTTTTTTGACAAAAAGAATCTAGTAAGTAAAAGATATTAGTAAATTCTACAAAAAGTTTACTAAAGATGAAAAAAGTTTGAAATAGACTATTTTTACTATTTTGGTATCTTTTTTGTCGTACCATCTGAATTTTTTAAATCTCGGCTTATATTTTCATACTTTTGTAATTCCTCTCGTCGGCTAATATTTTCATACTTTAGAAAGTAAGGAAATATCAAATAATTCCAATTGCTTTTAATAAAAAATAATTTAGTCCAAAATTCAACCTAATTTTGGTCAATTAATAAATTACCAAAATTACTAGGGAATTAGTTAGTTATAAATGAGGAATCAAACGTTATAAAAACGAAAATTTGAGATCCCCCCCTTTAAATGCAAGAACCGGTTCAATTTGCCCATTGTATTGTTTTGGTCGGACAAGCGGTTTGGTAATAACTAAACAATAAATGTCACAAATATAATAATTATAAGGCTGATTGTTTAATTTTCTTAATTACTCTGTTTTGTATGTCAAGTACAAACACAATTAAGCAAATTGGTGATTGTTTTATGAAATAATGTGCATATCATATACTTCCCTTTAATTGTACATCTAATCAACAATAAAAAAATTATCCTGTTGAAATTATTTTATTTTTTAGATAGCCTTTGGTAAAGTAAACTGGTTTAACATTGTCAGATGATTTCTCCGGTTCGACTGTAGCAAGATGGATATAAATAGGTTAGCCAACAAAACGTCATACACCACTTCTCACAAAGCAAACAATTTCAAGATGCTCGTGTTCATGGCATTTCATCAAATTTTTGTCATTCGAAACTATTTTTGATGAAATGCCATGAACAACGATCAGCTTGTTAGATGTTTATGGAATCAAGATGAGAGCTTTTTCGGATGCATAAATTTCAAGAAAAGGCCATCGGAAGAAAGATGGCTATAAATAGAGTTACATGTACAACAGAACATCATACACCAGTTCTCACGTAGCAAACAATTTCAAGCTACTCGTGTTCATGGTATTTCATCAAATCTTTGTCGTTCGAAACTATTTTTGATCAAATGCCATGAACAACAATCAACTAGATGTTCATGGAATCAAGATGAGAGCTTTCTTCCCGTGGGTATACATTTAATTAATAACAAAAAAAATCTCTTGTTGAAATTATTTGAATTTTAGATATTCTTTCTTAAAGTATACCAATTTAATATGGTCAGATGATTAAGGTGAGTTTTTTTTTATAAACTGCGGTAGCGACTCCACAAAATTTGCATGCAAATCACTATGCTAAACTATGCAAGAAGCTATGAAGCAAATAGTTTATAGTGCTCATTCTATAGATACGGAAAGATTGGTATCATAATCAAATTTTTGCAGTTCGACTGTATGTTTTTTTTTTTTTTTGCTAGATGGCTGTAAATAGAGTTAAGCCAATCAGAGCATCATACACCACCTCTCACGAAGCAAATACTTTTAAAATGCTTGTGTTCATGGCATTTCATTGATTTTGTCATTCGAAACTAATTTCGATGAAATGCCATGAACAACAATTAGTTTGTGAGCTCTTTAAGGAATCAAGATGAAAGTTTTCTTTCCCATGAAGAGAAGACCATCGGAAGAAAGATGGAGCTATAAATCGAGTTAGCCAACAGAGCATCACACATCACTTTTCATGTCTTGTCATATCGTGTACGTGCCCCTGTCGTGCTGTGCCTGTGCGTGCACTACTCGTGCTATAATGAGAAACTATAGAGAACAAATCCCATAATAATTTAATAATGTGCATATCGCAACCTTTCCATTCACTGCTAGGAAAAAATACTTTTTGTGAATAAGAATTTGGTCACTAAAAGACCGTATTTAATCACCAAAGGCAACCGTGACCAAAAATATTTTGGTCACCTAACTTTAGTCACAGAAAGGTATTTGTGACCAAAAATTCTGTGGTCCCAAAAAAAATAGTATAATTTAGTGACTCAAATGTTGTCGTTGAATATTTTTTTCGGTGATCAAATTAGTTTGTCACTTATACTTGGTGGTCACTGAATGATTTTTTCAATGAATAAAAAGTGGTTACTGTTCCTATAATGACCAACTAATTTAATCATGAAAAAATTCTTGTCACTCAAGACTAATTTTTGAGCGACCAAAAAGTGTTCAGTATTTTTGCATTTTTTAATGACCGAGTGTTTTGGTCTCCAAACAATTTTTTTTGTGACTAACTTTGGCCATTGTCGATGTCCTATATGTAGTAACCAACTAAGTTCATCATCAAAAATATTTGGTCACTAAACACTATTTTTTGTGAGCAATTATTAGTCGTTGATAAATATTTTTTATTTTTTAGTTATATTTAATTGACTACGATTTGGTTACTGAAAGCTATTTTTCACGACCGATTCAGTGACTAATTTCTTGCTCTAATTTGGTCACAATATGTATCATTTTTCTCATTCAATGCAATTTCTTGATGTCGCGAAACATGCATGTATTATTGCTTGGTGATTTTTCGTGAGAGTCGTTCTGAGTGCGACAAGTATCCGAAGTTCATTGGTTTGTTATCAAACTTTTTAACCATTACATGTTATATTACACTAACAAAAATATTGCGTGAATATTTTTTTAACTCAAATTCAAAAGCTTGACATATTTTATATATGTTATATTTTTTTTCATAACTTCTCTACTTCTCTATATCTACACACATACACATGTAATTTATCTTTTTATGTAATTAAGTGTAATATTTTAAGAAATTACGCACAGATTGATTTTCAAAATGAAAGTATAAATAAATAGACTTATTCTTATATAAACAAATTTAGTAAACAATTTCTTACAAATAAATAAATATATAATCATATCCATTTTTATTACTCATAAATTGGATTTAAAAAAAATATCACCTCTTTTTTTATTTTTATAAATATATTTAATAATATAAAATTTAAAATTATACGAAGATAGATTTCTACAACAACAAAGTGTTTGTTATTATTCATGAGATTATGAATCGATTGTATTGTCATCGCATAAATGTGCCTGGATTAGATTGAGTGAGTTAATGTTATATTTTTTAATCAACTCATCCAAGGTACGTTAATATGTTTTCTACCTGTTGCAATATCATTTATCTTTAAAATTTACGAGTTGACGAATTTTGTAGATGGTTTTAATTTGGTCAGTTAAGTAGGTTGGCTGTTAAAAATAAATTCAAATAAGATAAAATAGAAAGACAAAAGATTAAAAAAAATTGGTTCTTTAGAATTTTTTATTTTGTTTTAAAAAATAAAAGACATAAATAGGCCACCTAATTTTAAGAATAAGAGCAACGAAAGTGAGAGATTATACTAAGTATATATTTAAATTTTGTTATATGGGTATTATTTATCCTTTTAATATTTGTATGGCAGATTGAATTGGATAATATACGAATTACTAAATTTTACTTGTATTCATGCTCATCTCTTGAATTAAATTGGATAAAAATCTTAGTTATGCTATAAATTTATAATTTATAATTTTATAAAGATTAATGAAAGGTATCTTAATTGAAATTTTTACTTGCTTATTAGCTAAGTTTTTAAGTAGTTCACTGATAATTTATTTTTAACTAATATAAATTCAATTAATATATATCATATTTTATATTTTTTGTAGATTTTTTAATATTAAGTTGAATTTTTATTATTTTGTAGTATAGGTAGATAAATATTACAGTAACTAATTTTGTAAAAATCTTATTTATTTTGTTAAAGTGATGGATGAATTGTAATTCATAATTAGACAATCTCTCTTTCAAAAGTTATTCTTATTTACTTTAAACTATCACAGTTATTGAATTTTGATATTTTATTGTAAAGTTTTTAGAGATGAGTTGAATGCATACTTGATCAAATTAATTTCGTAATTAAGATATTAATTTTAATATTTCACCATAAATAGAATTTACAATAAGATATTAAAGATGTTTTAAGTTGCACATGCTACAAAAACTACTTGCTTTATATTGCATTATTGCGATCAGAATTTAATATAATTTTTAAAAAAATATATAGATTGACATGATAAAATATTTATTACTTTATTTTACACGTCCCATGCATAGCATGAATTTTTGCTAGTTCCAATTTATTTAGAACATGATTTTGGGCTCACAATTATATTTTAGTGCAATTTTTCAAGAGGTTTCCCTAATCCTGAATCAATGGCAAATAATTATGGAAATATTTTTTATATGCAGTAATGGCAAGTTGGCCGCCCGTATCACTTTGGTAAGAATTGACAGTCGACCTTTAAATTATTTTTTGCCGATGAAATTAAAGAACTAAAAGGTCGACGTTCGATTCTTACCAAAGTTAAAAATTAAGTATTTGTTTTCTGTGCTTTGGGTCAATTCCTACCAAAGTTAAAAATTAAGTATATATGTCCTGTTTTTGACTTCTGTAAATTGTTTATTTCTATGGTAAGAATTGACCGTTGACTTTTTCAATAAATGATGATGAGGTGTTTACGCAATGCAGATAAATATTACTTATAAGGCTCGTTTGCCAAAATTATTCAATATTAACGTCATTGTTTTTGTTGAGATTTTTTAAAACAATTATTAAGTTTGTGTTAAATTTGTTAGATTGATTTTTTTTTTGACAAAAAGAATCTAGAAAGTAAAAGATATTAGCAAATTCACCAGAAATTTTACTAAAATTGAAAAAAATTTGAAAGAGACTATTTTTACTATTTTGGTGTCTTTTTCGTCGTACTATTTGAATTTTTTAAATTTCGGCTTATATTTCCGTACTTTTTAATTCTTCTCGTCGAGACAAATAAAAAATATAAAAAAATTAAATTGGTTAAAATTTATTTAAAAGGTTATGAAATATCAAATAATACCAGCTGTCTTTAACAAAAAATAATTCAGTACAAATTCAGCATGATTTTGGGCAATTAATAAATTACCAAATTTACTATGGAATTAGTTATAAATGAGAATCAAACGTTATAAACACGAAAATTTGAGATCCGGTCTTGGTCGGACAAGCGGTTTGGTAAGAACTAAAAAATAAATGTCACAAATATAATAATTATAAGGCTGATTGTTTAATTTTTTGAATTACTCTGTTTTGTATGTCAAGTACAACCACAATTAAGCAAATTGGTGATTGTTTTATGCAATAATGTGCATATCATATACTTCCCTTCAATTAATTGTACATTTAATCAACAATAAAAAATTATCCTATTGAAATTATTTTATTTTTTAAATACTCTTCCTTAAAGTCAACCGGTTTAACATGGTCAGATGATTTTGCCAGTTCGACTATAACAAGATGGCTATAAATACATTAGCCAATTTTTTGTCATTCGAAACTATTTTTGATGAAATGCCATGAACAACAACCAGCTTGTGAGATGTTTATCGAATCAAGATGAGAGCTTTTTTTCCCGTACGGATGTATACATTTCAAGAAAAGGCCATCGGAAGAAAGATGGCTATAAATAGAGTTACACAACAGACCATCATACACCACTTCTCACATAGCAAACAATTTCAAGCTGCTCAAGTTCATGGTATTTCATCAAATTTTGGCCGTTTGAAACTATTTTAATTTGATGAAATGCCATGAACAACGATCAACTTGTGAGATGTTTATGGAATCAAGATGAGAGCTTTCTTCCTGTTGGTATACATTTAATTAACAACAAAAAAAATGCTCCAATTGAAATTATTTGAATTTTTGATACTCGTTGTAAAAGCATACTGATTTGACATGGTCAGATGATTGAAGTGAGTTTTTTTTTATAAACTACGGTCCGCAAAATCTGCTTGCAAATTACTATTTTAAATTATGCCAACAGCCATGAAGCAGATAGTTTTCAGAGCTCATTCTATAGATACGGAAAAGATTGGTTTCATGAAAAAATTTCTAGGGTTCGACTGTATTTTGTTTTTTGCAAGATGGCCATAGAGTTAAGCCAATCAGAGCATCATACACCACCTTTCACGAAGCAAATAATTTTAAGATGCTCGTGTTCATGGCATTCCATCAATTTTGTCATTTCAAACTAATTTCAATGAAATGCCATGAACAACAATCAGTTTGTGAGCTCTATAGGGAATCAAGATGAAAGTTTTCTTCCCATGGAGATATATAATTAATTTTAAGAAACGATCATCAAAAGAAAGATGGAGCTATAAATAGAGTTAGCTAACTGAGCATCACACGTCACTTCTCGTGTCTTGTCATATTGTGTACGTGCCCTTGTGTCATGGCCGTGCATGCCCTGCTCGTGCTGTGCCCGTGCGTGCACTGCTCGTGCGTTAATAAGAAACTATCGAGAACAAATCGCATAATAATTTAATAATGTGCATATCATAACCTTTCCTTTAAGTGTGCATTCACTACAATTAAAAATACTTTTTGTGAATAAGAATTTGGTCACTAAAAGGCTATATTTAATCACAAAAGTCAACTGTGATCGAAAATATTTTTGTCACCTAACTTTAGTCATAGAAAGGTATTTGTGAGAAAAAATTCTTTGATCGCAAAAATATATATCATTTAGTGACTAAAACATGGTCATTGAATATTCATTTCAGTGATCAAATTAGTTTGTCACTTATACTTGGTGGTCACTGAATGATTTCAATGAATAAAAAAGTGGTCACTGTTGATATCGTATAATGACCAACTAAGTTAATCACGAAAAAATTCTTGTCACCAAAGACTATTTTTTCAGTGTCCAAAACTAATGGGTATTTTTGCATCTTTTAATGACCGAGCGTTTTGGCCGCCAAATAATTTTTTCTTTGACTAACTTTGGTCATTGTTGATATCCTATATATAGTGACCAACTAAGTTCATCACCAAAAATATTTGGTCACTAAACACTACTTTTGGTGGCCGGACCAAATATTAGTTGCCAATAGATATTTTTTATTTTTTAGTTATATTTAATTGCCTACAATTTGGCCACGAAAGTTGTTTTTCAATACCGAATTAGTTTTCAGTGACCAATTTCTTGCTCTAATTTGGTCACAATATGTATCATTTTTCTCATTCGATGCAGTTCTTGACGTCGCGAAACATGCATATAAAAATTACTGAGTCTTAAATCTCACAAACGAATAAGCATAATTCGCTACAGAATAAAAATAATAACTATTCAAAACATGTTTCATTCAACAAATATCCACTAACATGTTTCATTCACAAAGAGATCCAACTTACATTGTTCTAATAATCTGTTTAAAATAAACGACTTCAAAATCAAGTTCGTTCATACACAAACAAGTGGACTTCAAAATATGTTCATCTTCTCAATTGACAAACACCTGAAAATAAAGAAGATATATAAAGTTGAGATGTTGTTATGGTTGAATCCACTTAACCAATGAATCATATAGATACAATATCAATCCACTTGACCAATGAATCATATAGATACAACATGCTTATATCTAAACAGATAGAATTATTTCCCCCCACACCTGAAATCATATTTCATGAATCATGCATACTAGATCCAAAATTAGAATCATCCAATGGTAACCATACCTGCAATATATATAAATAAAAAGACTCGCTAGTTGTCCAAAATATATATAATTAAGCTCTTTACTCATGTCATAGCTATATAAAAGAGTTTGAGTTTGAAAAAAGGAGACGGAACAGATAACTTTACCAAGTATCATATGCTTCATGATAAGGTTTGATAGGAAGCATATGACTTTTGGTTTGGGAATTTAGTCCGTAGACGTATCTGCTTTTGTGAAGTATATTAGTTTGCCAATAGGTTATTTTAATGTGTTAATTACATCTGGATCAGCTCCATTTTCTGCCATGGAGTTTGATATTGGAGGTTTCACAAAGATCAAAATTTATCTGTGGGACTACTAGTATGCTACCTTGGCTAATGTTAGTCAAAGAATTTGTAAAAGTCTGGTGGTTCTACTGATTGGCTTATGAATTTTTCTTATGGAACATATGTATCTTAGCTTGGCCAAAGTTTGTCAAATAATTTTTGATGCCTGCCAATACTAGTGTATGTGTTTGTTGGTCTCATTGGTCTGCATTTGGCTTGTTTTGATCGTCTCAGGCCTTCTTCTCTGCTATTGTTGTTTAAAGGGGTTTTCTGGCTTTTGGATGTTTTCTTCTGCTACTGTTATTCCCATCTACTATGACCATGGTGTTGTATGATATTCTTAATTTGTTGATGCCTTGTTCAAAGTCTATGCTGCTGCTATTTTTTTGAGTTTCCTTTGGGCTAGATTTTTGGTCTAGCTATTTGTTTCCAGTTTCCTTCGCATTAGTCCCTACTTTGGTTTGTTGTATTTATGCAGTTTGGAGAGTTTTGGGGATATGCCTTGAATCTCTGTTTTATCTTTTTACTTGTTTTGGTTTGTTCCTTGCAAGCCCTTGGATTTCAGGTTATCAAATGGTACAATTGCTTTCTTCTTGTCAAATGTCTTTGGGTGCATGCTAGCTGTATCCATTAGTGTTTTTATTTGAGACTAATTAATATTATTAGTGTTTTTTTTTCTCATATTCACTCATTATATCGATCTAACATGTTAAATTTACCTCAACAAAAATATCTAACAATCTCATTTGCCTGACAAGAAACAAGAAGAGAGAGGTAGACGGTTTGAGTTTCTCCAATGACTTTTGTACTCTCTCCTGGATGATAATTCGTGGGAGAGAGAGAGAGAGAGAGAGAGAGAGAGAGAGAGAGTAACTTTATTTGCTTTGTTTAGTTTTGTACTAAAGTAACTTTTAGACATGTTCTTGGATTGAATTTGAATTAATCACGATTTGATATGTATTAGAGTATCTTCTTGCAAGTTGCATTTTAATGAGTTAATTAATACAAGTGTTTCTTATTTTTTAATAGTGTACTCTTATTTTTGTGGTTTGATTTTTTTTTTTTTTAGAATTTCATTCTCTAAATGCATGGTACAATTAAAACTTGATGAATGGAGGTGTTGTTGTATTAGAGATTCAACTACGTTTTTTAGTTAAAAGTGTCAACCTAGATGTCGTTGTATTAAAGATTCAACCACAGTTTTTGATTAAAAGTGTAATCTTTTAACTATTTTTTGATTAAGAGTGTGAACTTTTAGGTATTTATCGTTGTATTAAAGATTCAACCACAGTTTTTTTGACTAAAAGTATGATTTTTTACAATATTTTCACGATTTTTATTAAAAACGTAATCTTTTATAATATTTAATCACAGTTTTTTATTGAAAGCATGATCTTTTAGTTTATTATCATTACGTTTTTTAACAGAAATAGTAATCTTATACTGTCTTTAACCACGATTATAACCCAAACTATGATCCTAAAATAGTTTTAAGTGCAGTTTTTAATTGAAACCATAGTATTTTTTGTTATCTAATCATGCTTATTTACTTTTAATATTAATTTAAACAGACTTTTGATTACGGTAAAAAACTGTTATTCTATTAGTGATACGGAAGCTGTTTTTCAAAAAATAAAAATCTGTCTTATTGGTTGATGGAAAACAGTAAATAAACAATGACAGGAAAATAGAAATTAATTCATACATATGAATATAAATAGATTATACGAAACAGAAATTCACAAAATGGACAAAAACTAAAAAAGAGTACGTAATTAAATCAAGGCATATCACACAATGTCCTTAAAAATAAATGAGCAAAGTTGTAGTAGGCGTCTATTTTACATGATAAAGTTGCTTATTGCAGTCAAAGTCTTACAACCTATAACTGCTTCGGCGAGCTGACTTATGGTGCACTCCCACTCTTTTTAGAAAAAGAAGAACACAAAGAACACAAGAAATCTAGAATTCTGGATTACGAATGATGTTGAATGTCTGTCGTATGTTGTTATGTGATGAACTATGAATCAATGGCAGTCAATTTATACATACAAAGGGAGACCTTATAATTGCAATAAATCGAACTTATGGAAACTTTTCAGTTGTATCGAATTAATTTGATCAAAATCCATGGTGGATGAATTGGGATAAGGCCAAGCAATTAAGTGCAACGAATTTACACAAGGTGTAGTAACAATTTGGAGGGGAATTCTTAATGCAAATCAGGCAAACAACCCCTTCTCTTCAAGTTTCTTTTCACAACTGCAGATTAAGATTGGCAATGGGGAGAGATCTCTTTTCTGGAAGGATATTTGGTCAGGCAGTGGTGAAGTCCTCTCTACAAAGTTTCAAAGAATTTGTCAAGTGGTTAAGAACTCCAACTGCAGTGCAAAGGAAGCTTTAGCAGCTTTGCCAGATCTAAATTCAGGGGAGTTTCAGCTAAGAAGATGCCTTTTTGATTGGGAGCTGAGGGAATTCAGGGAACTTAAAGTAGGGCTGAACGACTCTTCTACTGCCCTTCAGGATCATGAGGATTCATGGGTTTGGAAAGGCTCTAAAGATGGCATTTTTTCTGTCAAAAAAGTGTTCTTGCAGGGGGCCCTCTTTTTAGAAATCAATCTTAGAGCTCCCTCTCAAATGCATGTGGCATAAGCTGTCGCCACCAAAATTTCAATTGTTCTGTTGGCTATCTTGGATTGGGAAAATTAAGCGTGGGGTTTTACTCAACAACAAGGGTGTCATACCACTGGATAGGGCTCTTTGCAAATTCTGAGATATAGAGGTGGAGACATCTAATCATGTCCTTATTCATTGCCCATCTGTTTGGAAGTTGTGAAGCAGAATACTGGATTGGTGGGGTGTGTCCCGGGTGAATCCATCCTCAGTTTCGGACCTGCTGCTTTGGTGGGCTGCGTGGACCTTTAAAGAGAAGTCCAAGTTAGTGTTAGTCTCTCTTTGGTTGCTTTGCCGCAACATAGTTTCGTGGCACATTTGGAAAGTTAGAAATGATTTCTTCTTTAACTCTAAAATGGCAGATTGGGAGGCTATTTTGGATGCAATTATCATCAGGATGGCGTATTCTGCTAAGCTTTACCATGGCCAATGCTCTTTCTCAACTAATGACTCCCTTTACAACACTAAAAGCAGGGGCGGAGCTGGCTTGGGGGGGGGAGGAGGAAGTGCCACCCCCAAGTTTGAAAAAATTAAAAAAAAATTAAAAATTACATTTTTATTTCATTTAGGTTAAAATTGGCCCCACCCACCCCACTCCCACAGGATCCACACGCCACACAAATAGTCCGCCTCCGCCGCTCCCTCTCCCCGACTCCCGCTTCTGTGGCGTCCGCCGCCCGCCGGTTGCCAATCCCAGAACCCCTCACAGTAGTCGCTCATCGCGCCGGAGGTTCGGACGAATCGGACCATCACGACATCATCGGCAGTTTCCATATCTATTCTCATTTCTTATTGACCGCCACTCGCCGGCCGTTCCTCTGCCGAGTCCTCCTGCCGGCCGCCGTTTCTCTGCCGAGTGGTCAGTGAGTAGAGCCGCCTGTTTGTAGCATTTTTGGTGGCCTTAAATTGTTAGCTTGCTAGGCTTCTACTCTGCCTCTGGGCAGGCCCTCATGCTTACCCTTGGCCTTAGTGTAGCCGTTTGGGTTTTGGTTGTGTAGGTTGATTGCAGATTTGGCCACTCCAGCCGAAGGTTTTGTTTATGATTTTATGGGTTGAGGTTTCTTTACTCAATCTAGTGTGGGACTTGATTCACTTGAAGATAACCTCCTTGAATCGTTCTGCATACCACCTGAAGTGGTTTTTTAGCTAATGGATCATGTTTGATTGAACTGGTTAAATTAGGGGAATAGTCTGTGCCAGCGCTGGCGGTGCGGTAGACAGTAGTGCTAGTGGAAAAATCTTTGGTGAGAACTAAGAACAAAGAACAAAGAATTTATGTTAATTTTTTATTGTTGCCGTATGATATTTTTATTTTTTTTATACGAGTCACACACTGACACACATATTATGAAAAGGGAAACAAAAATAAAAGTTGCTAAATGCTACATACCCTATAGGATGGTTGCTGGGTTTTATATTTTGATTGCTAGTATCTTGTATCCTACTTTCTATTATTTTTTTAAATGGATTTGTTATGTTAGATTTTAGAATCTAAAAATTAAGTGATCAAAAGAGTTAAGAATTATGCCTAATAGCTCCTGAAATTTAATTTTCAAAACTTACAAAAATTAGACATGTAGATGTGTATGAGTGTATCCATTTTGATGAAGTTCATAGTTAGATGTTGAATTACATGCCTGGGTTTGCATTTGATATGCTAAAATTTACATTGAAAAATCCAATAGTCATAAGTGTATATATTCTACATGATATGAACTATATGTTGTGTGATGGATATATTAGACCCAATCTTATAGAATTTCATTTGGTATGTGATTTACTTCGTGTTTTGACTTTTGAAATTGGGGATACTTGTATAACTATAAAATAACGCAATTTTGTACTGTATGAAACTGGTCTAAGACAGTAGAAATACATTTTGTCACTTTCCCTGCATACGCATATAGATATATATGTAGTAGTGATACATAGTATCATGTCAAAACAAGTGATACTTGGACAGGGGACTTGCTGTTTGTGGTTGCGCATAATTTTTACCGACGTAAACTTTTAATCGACGAACAACGGTGTAAGGTAATATTTTTATCCCTCCTCTCTTTATACTTGTCGTGGGAGTAAGTGGGAGACTGCATCGCCCCCTTATATTGTCTTGATTTATTTTGTTACGGTACTTGCAAAGGGAGCAAGTGTGATGCAGTGGTTCTCCCCCTCGTTCAATTTTAAAAATATATTGTATAATTGTTGTGGCTATTGGTTATTTTGCATATGTTATATAATTGTTCTGGCTATTGGTTGTTCTGAATATATGTTATATGTATTTTTATTTGATTGTAGATGGGGAAAACAAATCCTATTAATGCATATTTCAAAAAAAAAATGATAACATCTCAGAAGCCGATGACAACATCTCAAGTCCTAATATTGATACTCCAAATCTCCCAATCGCTATCATTAATGCTAGTACTTCTGAAAGTCGTCTCCCCAAATCTCGAAGAATTGAGGTTAATGTTAATTCTCTAGAGCGTGATCCTGGATTGCGTCGACGTATTTTTGATTATCATGTTGATCAACGTGATGAAATTCGACGATTCTACATCAACGCTGGTCCATTCCAACCTTTACTTTCGAGTTATCCAAGAACTGAAACACAGACAAAATCTCGTAGTTATCCAACGCGGGTCCATCCGTCATGGTTAGAATATTCCCCTTCAACAAATGCGCCTTTTTGTCTACCATGCTATCTATTTAGTCCACCGTCAGGTAATGCAGGGAATACTGCTTTTATTGTTGATAGATTTCGAACATGGAGCAAAGCGACCGGTGAGAACGGTGTTTTTTCAAATAATGTGGGTAAAGATCCTAACTCGTTTCATAAAAATGCCCAGAAAATGTGTGAGGATTTGATGAACCTCAACATATACAAGAGTTGTTGAAAAGTTCAATGATGGAGAAATTGCAACCAATCGCCTACGAGTTGAATCTTCAATTGAAGCACTCCGATATCTTGCATCTCACGGGATTGCATTTAGAGGTCACGATGAAAGTCACAGAGCATTGAATCGTGGAAATTTGCTTGACTTGTTAACTTTTATGGGCAGATGCAATAAAAATATTGCCGAGGTTGTACTAGACAAAGCTCCCAAGAATGCTACCTACACATCACCACAGATTCAGAAAGAAATTTTACATGTTTTCGCAATGAAAGTGAAGAAATCGATTCTTGATGAGATTGGTGATGCAAAGTTTTCTATAATAGTTGATGAATCTCGGGATGAGGCAAAGAGAGAGCAAATGTCTATTATATTAAGATTTGTGAGTAAAAAAGGCCTTGTTTGTGAGCGTTTTTTTGGGTTGGTTCATGTCTTTAACACTCTAGCATTGACTCTAAAAGATGAGATATGCTCTGTTTTGTCTAATCATAATCTTGACATTCAGAGTATTCGAGGGCAAGGCTATGATGGTGCAAGTAATATGCGGGGTGAGTGGAATGGACTGCAAGCTTTAATTTTACGTGATTGTCCATATGCATACTACGTACATTGCTTAGCACATCGTTTGCAATTGGCTTTAGTTGCAGCATCAAAAGAAGTTTTCCCTGTCTTTCATTTTTTTGGGAAACTGACTTCTATTATCAATGTCGTCGGTGCTTCATGCAAACGGAGCGATGAATTAAAAGTTGCTAAAGCTGCTGAGATTGAATATTTGATTGCAATTGAAGAGCTTAAAACTGGTTCAGGACTTAACCAAGTTGGCACTTTGCAATGAGCAGGGAATACTCGTTGGAATTCTCACTTGAAATCTATTTCTAGTTTGATATCAATGTTCAGTCCTGCTTGTAAAGTCTTACTCAATATTATCGAAGAAGGGGCTACTTTGCAAGATCGATGAGTTGCAGATGCAGCTTATGAAGCAATGACAACGTTCGAATTTGTGTTCATCTTGCATCTTATGAAACAAATTATGGATATTACTGATGCCCTTTGTCAAGATTTGCAATGTAAATCTCAAGACATAGTAAATGCTATCCGTCTTGTCTCATGAACTAAAAGGCTTCTTCAAAAGTTGAGAGATGAGGGACTTGATACTTTACTTGCTGCAGTCACATTATTTTGCACTCGGCGAAGTATAGTTCTCCTAGATATGAATTCTCGTTATGTTCCTAAACGAGGTCGAGCTCGTCACCATTAGGATGAATTTCTAATTGAGCAGTATTACCGAGTAGATATCTTTTATACTGCAATTGATTCTCAATTACAGGAGCTAAATGGTCGATTTAATGAAAAATCAATGGAGTTGATTATTCTTAGCTTGACTTTGGATCCTCGGGAGCATGGAGCGTTTCAAATAGATCATGTTTGCCAGTTGGTAGACAAGTTTTATCCAAAAGACTTCACAGAGGAAGAGAAATCTCAATGGAAGATGCAACTTGCTTACTATGAGCTCAATGTAGTTGGAGCTCAAGACTTCAAATCTTTGTCATCTATTTCTCACTTGTGTGAATGGATGGTGAAGACTATGAGAGCAACAGTCTACCACTTAGTTTTTCGAGGGATCGTTCTCATGCTTACACTTCCTATTTCTACCGCAACGGCAGAACGATCATTTTTAACTATGAAGATTATCAAAACTAGGCTTCGGAGCAAAATGGAAGACGATTTTCTCTCGGACTCGTCACTTATCTACATTGAACGGAAAATTGCTTTGAAATTTAGTTTAAAATAAATCTTGAATAATTTTTAAGATTTGAAAGAACGTCGAGTTCCTTTTTGAATGTATTCACACAAAATATTTGAATGTATTCTTTATTTTTCGTTGCGTTATTTTATTTTTAGTTGAATAAAATTCTTGCTTATTTTGTTTCTAATTGAATGAAATTCTCACAAATCAAATTATTAGTAAAGAATGATTATCATTGAAATACATGTATTTTTCTTTATATTAAATATTATAATTTTATTGTTAGTAGTGCCACTCCATTACAAAATCCTAGATCCGCCCCCGACTAAAAGTATTCTTCGAACTGTTAGATTTAAGGACTAGGCTTAATCAGGGGATTTGGTTTGCTTTGTTAGGTCTTTTATGGCTATTACTCTATGCTTTTCCTAGGCTTTGGATGCTAGTCCTTGGGGTATGCGAGGTGTTTGTAGCTCAACTTATTTTTCTTGTCCTTTTCTTGTCTATATATTCCACTTTTTAGTCTTTCAAAAAAAAAAAAAATCATGCACTTCAAGATTCATGAACATGGTAAATCCATGAATTTAGAAATACTTGCACTTGATAACATGAACGTGGTAAATCCATGCACTTGAAAATTCAATAACATGGTAAATCTGTAAATTTGAAAATACATCCACATGAATTTGGGTCTTGCACCAAAATAATTTGGAGCCTAAAATTGGATTAGTTAAGCCGATTACAACTCAGTCCTATAAGTCCAATAACCCAGGGAGTAATATTGACCCGTGGGCTTAAAGCCCACGCCCAATCTTGGCGCAGACCTAGACCTCAAACCTCGGGCCACAGGCCTACGAGCACAAGAGGCCCAGGCCCAGGCAAGCAACTAGCTAGTGACTTATTGCTTTCCAATTATGTCAGTTTTGAGAGTCAATTTTACATTCATCTCTTAATAAAATTTAATTATCTTTCTTTGGATTATATCCCTTGCTTAGGAGTATCTAAATCTTTTAAGACACACCTCACAAGGTGTTTGATTGCCACTTAATTTTTTATTCAACCAAAAAGTCATTGGTAAATTTCATTTTCCGAACAAAATATAAAACATCAGCATCTGAAGCAAGTAGCAAACATGCAGCTTCAGCAACCAGCTGATCACCTCAAACCCACAAGCCATTATTAGGTTACACGGTGTATAATGTTTGCTGTTGTTTTGTTTTAGAAGTAAATTTTGTTGATTTAATTTTGTAAAAGAAAATGTACAAGGCCCCGTTTTGAAATCTTGCCTAAGCCCTCAAAAATCTCAGGGCTGGCCCTGATTACACCAAAATGAATCCGAGTCTTATAAACTAATAGTGATTAAATGAGGATGGATCGAAACTGCTCTAACTCAGATAAAGGTTAAAACAACTTAACAATCATTTACAGAGAAAACATCGTAGTCAAACATGAATATACATGTAATTATTTATCTTAACGGATCAAAATGGACCAATTGAATGCTTTCTTAAACCCCAACGGAATTGGTAAGAAACCAATATTCAAACACCTAAACACATACAACATGACGACAATAACAATCCGAACTTACAACATCTAAAAAACGTGCACTAATAGACAACCAATACTTGAAAAATTGCCAGCTCAGTTCAACTCCAACACCCCTGTTAATAAGTTTTTATGATAACCGATATATATATATATATATATATATGGAAAAGGTGTTGGGGTTGAACTGAGCTCGCAATTTTTCAAGTATTTATACATATATAGAAAATGCTAAAGAAATCAACACTTTTTTAGACCAATATTAGATCAACGTCTAAACTCTTGATTGCCGATTAAATTTTAATGATCCGAACAATTCAATATATTTAAAATATGTTTTTAAGGGTACCCGCGAGAAATCAGTTTAAATTATTACCGGAAAAAGTTTGATCCAAACAGTGGTTCAAAAAGCTGACAGGAATTGTTTTATAAATCACTGTTTGGATCAAGCCCGTTCCTGTCAGCTTTTTGAACCACTGTTTGGATCAAACCATTTCCGATAATATTTTGAGCTGATTTCTCGCAAGTACCCTTAAAAACATGTTTTAAACACATTGATCGGTTCGGATCATTAAAATTTAATCAGGAATCAAGAGTTTAAATGTTGATCTAATATTAGTCTAAAAAAGTGTTGGTACATAGAGCCGACCCCTATATATATATCTGGTCAACTCGGGTTATGTAGTTATGCTCCACTTATCTATATTAATAAGTTATTTGTATTATCTATGCATGGCGTTCCTATTGTTTATATATAGCGTTCCTATCATTCTCAACATAAATATATATGTTAATTAGATGCTATAGAAGATGTAATAAATTGACGTAATATGGTATTTTGCGGATGCGTGTCATATCCTTCATATGTATTTGATGGCTAAATATTCAATTTTTTGATATTTTGAGAAGTCTACGGGAGGTGGTCTGATCTCCAAGCTTTTATCAGGATCAACTTCCAATTTCATCATTCAACAAATGCCTATCCTTTCTTTTGTTTATTATTTTTTGAAAAATTACGATAATATAGTTTGTGGTTTTAAACTACAAGTGTATAACCCTTAATATCTTATACGAGAGAGATACATGTTGTATGCAATGCTTCAATATTTTGAAAATAAAAGCATATCTTCAAATCTTTGACCCTAAGGATCCGATTGGATGAAGAATTATTTTCAAGAGATAAGATATGAAGAGTGATAAAATAAGAAGAGTATTATTTTTTAAGGGATTATCCACGTTAATGTGATATTTATGGAGAGAATAAAAAAATAGATGGTTTAGATAGAGAATTAAAAAAAAGTTATATTTTGACTTGGTTTTGACAGTTTATGACATGGGGGAATAAGAGTGGGTGAATAAAAACAAATTATCAAATGACTACTTTGCCCTTGTGCAGTATATTAAACTTAATTATGTATTGAATAGAATATATAAATGCAAAACCCAATATATATATATATATATATATATATATATATATATAATTAATTTTGGATAATTTAAAATATTAATTAATTAATTAAGAAATTTATTAATTTATTATATTTAATTAAAAATGTTATTTAAAAAAATAAATGGTAAAGAAAATATCAATTAACCAAAAAAATAATAACAAAACATAAATCAACAATTATCTTACCATAATTCAACAACCTTTATTAAAATATTTCAAATTCACGGTTAATCCCAAAATAATTTTTTAAGTAAATGGTAATTTTTTGGTATTTTTTTAAGAATAAAATTCAAAAAATACGACCGAAAGGAGTTCGAATGAAAAGTGTCAGTAACTTTTTTTTTTCCAAAGTTAAGCAAATATAACATGTGATAAATGTGAATATTTTTGAATAATTTAAGAGATTTTTAATTTTATTTTGTCAACTAACAAAAAAAAAGAGAAAAATAACAATACAATATAAATCAATAAATATCTTACTATAATTTAACAACTCTTTATCAAAATATTCTAAGCTCACAATTATTTTCAAAATAATTTTTTAAGTAAATGTTAAATTTTTAGTATTTTTTAAGAATATAATTCGTAAAGCACGATCGAAAGGGATTCGAATGAGCAGTAGTGATCACTTTTTTTTCCAAAATTAGGCACATTAATACATATGATACATGTGAATATTTTTGAATAATTTAAGAGATTTTTAACTTTATTTATCAATTAAAAAATAACAAAATGTAAATCAATAAATTTCTTACCATAATTTAATAACCCTTTATCAAAATTTTCGATCTCACGATTATTCCTGAAATAAATTTTTTAAATAAACTATAAATTTTTAGTATGTTTTCAGAAATAAAATTTAAAAAACACGACTGAAAAGAATTCGAATAAGCAGTATGAATTATTATTTTTTTTTAAAAATTGAAAGAGAAGGAAATAAGACGGGATAAAATTGACAAAATCCATACCTTCCACTACTGCATAACTTTTGGTTCGGCTAAGGGGTACCTAAATTATATCCGGGAGAAGCCACCCAAGTCGGAAAAAGCCAATAGGGGGTCTAACCACAAGAGGGGCAGATGTTGTTGCTCCCAAACCAAGGATATCCCCCTTACCAAGGTTATAATTTTTTGGAGGGGAGGATAACCCACATCCAAGCAGGTCATAAGGGCCTGTTTGGATGGGAAAAAAGGCCCCATCAAAACTTATCATCTTTTATTAGGGTGGGTCCCTCATTATGGGTACAGTTTGGGAATCATAAATCTTTCACCTCTAACTTTTCACTACTGATTTGTTTTCACGAACTAGAGCTCTTTCCCCGAATTTTTTACGTAGCCTTTGGCCTCTCCAAAAGTTATCCGGCGGTGGTGGAAGGGACGACTTTTGCTGATTTTACCCCTCATTATCTCCTATTTCCCCAATTTCAGAAAAAAAAAGTGACCAACACCACTCATTCGAATCTTTTTCGATCATGTTTTTTGAATTTTATTCTCGCAAAAAATTAAAAATTTACTTTTACTTAAAAAATTATTTCAGGATTAACTATGAGCTTGAAATATTTTGATAAATGGTTGTTGAATTATAGTAAGGTATTTGTTGATTTATATTTTGTTGTTATTTTTTTCTTTTTGTTGATTAATAAAATAAAGTTAAAAATCTCTTAAAATATTCAAAAATATTTACATTCATCGCATCTCTTAATGGGCCAAAATTTGGAGAAAAAAGGTAATCGACACTGCTCATTCAAATCGCTTTCAATCATGCGTTCCGAATTTATTCTCGGAAGAATACTAAAAATTTACTGTTTACTTAAAAAATTATTTTAGAATTAACCGTGAGCTCGAAATATTTTGATAAATGATTGTTGAATTATAGTAAGATATTTGTTAATTTATATTTTATTGCTAAAAAATTATATTTCAAATTATAACGTTTTTAATTAAATATAATAAAATAATAAATTTCTAAATTAACTAATTAATATTTTAAATTATTCAAAATTAATTATAGATATTGAGTTTTGCATTTATATACTTTATTCAATACATAATCAAGTTTAACACTACTCAAGAGCAAAATAATCATTTGACAGTTTTTTCTCTTATCTACCCACCCTTATCTCCTATTTCATAAAACATCCATACCAAGTTAAAATTTATCTCTCATCCAAATCATCTACTTTTTTAACCCCTTCAATATTTATCAAATCACTGTGGATCAACTCTCTAAAAATAATATTCTTTTTATCTTATTATCCTTTATAACTTAAAATATAAAAATAATTATTCATCCAATCGGAACCTAAATGCATACGCGAATATGTCTTGGGATATTATTTTATGCTACAATTTGTTAGGTACCTTAACGCATTTGAATTATTATGTTTTGTCCAGAAAAAGAAAAACACATTTGAAGTATTATGTGACGGAGCCTTTAAGTACACGACGGAGCCTGATGCGACGGAGCCCTAAGCCCATGTTTGGTAACCATTCCTGTTTCCTGTTTTCTGTTTTTATTTTCTGAATTT
>JABCMJ010003007.1:0-10480 GCA_014822125.1 Arbutus unedo
AGAGAGAGAGAGAGAGAGAAGAGAGAGGGTAGGGATCATTTGAGGCGTCGAAACATAGAGAGAGAAGAAAAAGCTATCGCAGAGAAGAGAGTTTGAAGAAGGAATTTTTTCTCTTCCCTCTCCTTCTCTGTTATCCTCTTCCTATAACTTCCACCTTTTGTTTCTCTCTCAACTTTAATACAGATCGTCACATCAAAACCCTATTCTTCTCTGTATAAATCCGCATTCTCATTCTCTTGACAATTTGATACCGAGTCGCAACAGTAGATTCGGTAATTCGTTGGGATTGTGTTTGAACGGTGAAATATTTTGAATTGAGATTTATTTAGCATTTTGCAACGGTCGAATTTCTTGGTCTAGTGTTCCAATGGAGACGATAGAGGGGATTGTGCCGTTTTCTGTGGCGTCCGTGGTGGAGGATGTTCTTCAGCAGCACGGAAAGCGACTTAATGACATCGATTTGGCGTCGAGGAAGGCCGAGGAAGCTTGTGAGTTTTTCTTTCTTGATCTCTCTGTAATTATTACTGTTCGAATTTAATTTCGGCTCTGGATTTACGACAGAAGGACGAAATTCGATTGTTCAGAGAATCGGATCGGTCTCTATTTCCTTTTGCTGTCCTGCTTGTAATGTAGGGAAAAGTCAATTGTCTTCGCTGATATATACCTGAATTTGTTTTTGTTTTTTCTATTATCTTTTCGAGTTTTCTTGAATCTGTTGTTTCTGTTGTCCTTAATGGTTATTAATTAGTTTATCAATCGCATGCTTTTGATATGACGAGTTTTTGGAATTTTTTTTTTAAATGTATGTTGGCGTGGAAGAACTTCCTTAAAATCCCAGAAAATTCCTTCTTTTCTGTTTATTTTGCGGAGAAATTGTACAGAGAATCAAGACAGATGCATTTTATTTTTTAATTTCATCATGGAAAATTCTCTTTATCTTCTTGGAAATATTTGAGTTCCCTTTGGGTAGTTGTGGATTGCAAATGAAGAGATTTGACATCATTAGTCAATGAGAACAGCTCAAATATTAGATTTAACACTGTACACGTGGATTTCGATGCTGAGTTTGAGAGCTTTATCATGATGGATTTGAAATGACAATGTACTAGGAGTTCTTTGAAATCCTTCAAGTAAGAGATTGTAATTGTACCAGGATCTCTATAAATTACATGTCATGAAGCTTTAATAGATCTTCCACTCTAGTTTCACAAGCCACTTGTACCCAAATGGGGCGTCATGGAATCTAAGTCCCCTCAATGTTGGTTGGTGGAACATAGATTTTCTTGCCTTAATTTTGTGATCAGGTGCTGGAACTCAGTTTTTTGTTTTGCAGCCCTGAGAAGATATGAAGCAACTCGGTGGCTAAGAAAGACAGTTGGAGTTGTTGGGGGTAAAGATTTGCCAGCTGAGCCCTCAGAAGAAGATTTTAGGCTTGGTTTGCGAAGTGGAATAATCCTTTGCAATGTCCTCAACAAGGTTCAGCCTGGTGCTGTACCGAAAGTAGGTTTATCCCACTTCTTGATTTGGTTTAGTTACTTCTATTTAAATTGTTTTAGATGAAGGTTCTTAATGGCCATTTTGTTCAGGTAGTTGAAGCCCCAGCTGATTCTGTTATTGTTCCTGATGGAGCAGCTCTCTCTGCATACCAATACTTCGAAAACGTTAGAAACTTCCTTGTAGCTGTGGAGGAAATGGGGCTTCCAACCTTTGAAGCCTCTGATTTGGAACAGGTAAGTCAATGACGGGTGTATATAGCAACAGAACAAACCTTTAGAGAGCACCCTTTCAATTCAAAATTTCTTGTTGTAGATGTTATATGGATCGCTGAACGAAAATCATTAGGAAATGCACCACATTTTGATCATTCCGTATTTGTTTGATATTTACCCGTCTTTTAAACATTTAGGGAGGGAAATCTTCAAGGATTGTCAACTGTGTACTAGCGATGAGATCTTATAATGAGTGGAAACAAGGGGGTGGAAACGGATTATGGAAATTCGGCGGAACTTCGAAACCGACTACCAGTGGGAAGCACTTTGTACGTAAAAACTCAGAACCATTCATGAGTTCCTTAAGGAACTTGTCCAGTGAGAAGTCTCTCGATAGTCTGCCTAGTGAGCCATCCCTCTCTACTGACATTGGGAGTGACATAAATGAAATGGTCAGTCAACTTTATTGTTTCAAATGATTGACACTGTTTAACACTATTCAGTTGGAAAGTGACTGTCTATCGAATTATTATCTTTTGTTTGGTAACTTTGGATTTCAGGGCGCCTCTGATTCCTTGATTATGCTTGTCCGTGAACTTATTTCTGATAAGAAGCCAGAAGAAATTCCTTTTGTGAGTGTGCTTATGCTTGTTTACATCAATCCAATATCTTTTCATGTTTTCCTTATTTGGTGAGAGCCGTGAAGGGGAGTGCTACAAGGCGAGGGTGAGGAGGAGAAGGCATAGCAGTTCTACACATGGAAAAGAAGCAGAGTTTACTAGCATTGATTGACTCCTATATTAGGCCACTAGTTTACTAGAGCATATGCATATGATTACTATAGAATTAGGATATCTTATCGAGTTTGCCCTCTCAGGTGGGACTCCTGGGAGACTGATATGCATAGACGTGGTAATGATTTTATGCTTAGCAATCAACTGACAAGAAAAAGAATATATGCCTGGCAAACAAGGGGACAATTAAGCAACATCAATCTCAACTTCTTAAATAGGGATGCAAAGCATTAGTTTGCATTCTTGCCACACATGAAGGTTATGTGATGATTTCTGAGAAAATATTTACTGGACATTCTCGGGTCATATATATACAGAATTCTCAATATTTTTCTTAATTCTTTGAAATCTAGTGTAGGGCTTCTTTCCATTTTGTTTGACTGGAGCACTCTTTTACTTTATGAAATAGCCATTGTAAGAGAACCTGTTTCTGTCCTCTTTGGCACAGATTGTTGAGAATATGCTAGGCAAAGTTATGGAGGAGTTTGAGCATCGGTTAGCAAGCCAAAATGATCACCAGGTATGCAGCATAATTCGTTACTCAATATCACCACTATAAAAAGAAAAAGAAAAAAATCATTAAAAAAATAATGATTTGAAACCTTTTCCACCTCTTAAGGTTATTTTACTCTACTTTCTGGCCAAAAGTACTTAATTGTTTTGTTTTGTACTAGAATAACCTCCACATGATATGGTGTTGGTTTTTTGTTTAGATTACCATTCCTCCCTCATGATTTGACAGGTTAAAACAACTCCAAGGGATGTGGACGTCTCTGGTCCCAGCGTTTCTTCCCCAAAATCTTCTTGTGGGGAAACAGAGGTATGCTGCTGATTGTGTCCTAGAAAGTTTGAAAGCAAAAAGTTGGTCTGAATGGTTTGGGTAGTAATACAGCATCTCTAAATTGTCTATAAATCTTTAGCACAAAGAGCTGACAGATTCCTTTTACATTATGATCGTTAAGATGGAAGACACCGCGACGACAGAGAATTTAAAAGAGGACTGCTCAAACAAAGAGGATATTAATGAAGGATCAATAGGCCTAAATATAAAGCCGCTGATGCTTGTTGATCAACAGCATAGAGATATAAAGGTGCTTTGCGGCGACAATAACCAGATATAGTTTCTTAACTCTCCATATCAGTGTACTTTAATCAATTGACGGTGATGACTTGTAGGAATTGAAAAATACTCTTCATACTGCAAAATCAGACTTTCAGTTTTTGCAAATGACGTATCGAGAGGAGGTCAACAATCTAGGTAGAGTTTCACATCAAACTGTCCTGTTTGAGTGTAGAGATCATGAATTGGGACATGTCAAACTAATCTTTTAGTTCCTTGAATAGGTAGACATTTGTATGGTCTAGCTAGTGCTGCTTCAGGATACCAAAGAGTTCTCGAGGAAAACCGAAAGTTATACAATCAAGTGCAGGATCTCAAAGGTACAAAGACAATGTATTAAAGCATTATTCCTTTGTTGTGAAGATTCTTAACAACAATCAGTGTGTTTGACAGAGTTTCTGCTTCTGCTTTTGGGCCAAAAAGAGCTTTTGAAGCTTCTTGAAAGAGAAGCATCAGTTTTGATTCTGATTTTCAGAATCAGCTTTTGTAAAATCGAAAGTTTAAACAAACACCCGCATTGTGCATTTGTGTAGGAAGCATCAGGGTGTACTGTCGGGTGCGACCTTTCTTGCCTGGGCAACCATACTCTGTGAGCACAGTGGATCGTTTAGATGAAGGAAGCATTACTATTAACCACCCTGTAAAATATGGAAAAGATGGACGGAAGTCATTCACTTTCAACAAAGTTTTTGGTCCATCTGCAACCCAAGGTCGCTAAGGTTCCCATGTTTAGTTTCTTCCATTATGATGCATACCTTCCATGACATTACTCCTAATGAAAGAACCATTTCTTTTTTTTTTTCCCCCCTTGCAGAAGAGGTATTTTCAGACACTCAACCTCTGATTCGGTCTACACTTGATGGTTACAACGTTTGTATATTTGCTTATGGCCAAACAGGATCAGGAAAAACTCATACTATGGTAAGACATTCTATGCAAAGTTGCTGCTGTAACAATGCTAATGACATTATACATTTCCTTATTTACTCATATCTTTTCTATCTACAGACAGGACCTAGAGAGCTTACACAAGAGAGTGTAGGAGTAAACTACAGGGCGTTGAGCGATCTATTTCTCATCTCAGAGCAAAGGAAAGACAGCATTTCCTACGAAGTCTCTGTTCAGATGATTGAAATTTACAATGAGCAAGTCAGGGATCTCCTTGCGACAGATGGTCTTACCAAGAGATATCCTTTCGAAAAACAGTTGTCAACTTCTTGTTATGCTTCTTTTAGAAGTCTGTTATTTTTGTGTTCTTAACTCTTAAGCACATTAGAAATTCGTAACAGTTCTCAAAACGGAGTAAATGTGCCAGATGCAAGCCTTGTGCCCGTTTCTTCAACATCTGAAGTTATCTATTTAATGAACCTTGGGCAGAAAAATCGCGCAGTGGGTTCTACAGCTATGAATGATCGTAGTAGTCGTTCTCATAGGTTCAATTTTTCTCTTACCTTTCCATAAAACAATGCACAGTTTTCTCTTTACTTATTACCTCTTTTCATCTAACCTGCAAAAATCACGATATCTGTGGATCAGCGAAAGTAATATAACGAACTGAATTTAAGTTGGTTTCTATATGCTCCAACTGGATTTTTGAAGAGAGAAAAAAGGAAGTGTCATATATTTGTCTACTAGGGGACATTTCGACAGTTAAGGTCACATTCCCCTAATGTGGAGACTCAAGAAAATTTCCTATAAGCAAAATGGTTCTGTATTCCATATGTTAAACAACACTGATATAAATGTGCAGTTGCCTAACGGTCCATGTTCAAGGGCGAGAGCTGGCATCTGGGACGACTCTTCGGGGTTGTATGCATCTAGTAGACCTGGCTGGAAGCGAAAGAGTTGACAAATCTGAGGTTGTAGGTGATAGATTGAAGGAGGCGCAACACATCAATAGATCTCTTTCTGCTTTAGGAGATGTGATTTCTTCTCTTGCTCAGAAGAACTCACATGTTCCTTATAGGAATAGTAAACTGACACAGTTGCTCCAGGATTCGCTTGGTAAGATTAACCATATTACAGCTGTGTAATAAATAAATAATTTCCAGTTTTCCTTCCTGTCTAAATAGGTTTCTGGCCTTGTTATTAATCAGGAGGACAAGCCAAGACTCTAATGTTTGTTCACATCAGTCCGGAGCCTGATGCTGTAGGAGAAACAATTAGTACATTAAAATTTGCCGAGCGGGTTTCGACGATTGAGCTTGGTGCTGCTCGAATTAATAAAGACAATTCAGATGTCAAGGAGCTAAAGGAACAGGTTCTTAGTTTTTATATCCTTTTTCACTTGGCATGACTACTTTAGAAGCACCAATCACTGGTTCAGTGGTTAAAAACTCAACCTACAAAACCTGTAGGCTGTGGATTTGGGTCAGAGGACAATCACTTTGTGCAATTAATGCCAAATGTAGGGTTTTTACCCAATCCATCCCTCCTGCACACGCATGAATGGATACTAACTTGGTGCACTTTCATGGTAAATGTCTTTAATGCCTCATTAAATTCAATAGTTTAATGCATACCTTCCTTGTATGCAAATAAGATACACATATATCAAATCTTTTAACATTTGCCAAGTGTTCTTACCTATTTTGTCCCCTATATGTAAAAGAAGGTTCGAGCATTCTTTTTCTTTTAGCCTAAAGGGGAGCACTCTATTAGATTACAAAAGAAATTGACACAGGGAGGTTACCAGGTTTCTGTTACAGTATTGGTCATATATATTGCGTTATCATGAGGAAATTAATGACAGTTTGTTATCGTTTAGGTTATTTTACCAGATGGGTCTTTGGTGTGAAATTCATGTTTCTGGCTATTGTTCACTTTCAGATTGCTAATCTTAAGGCAGCCTTGGCAAGGAAGGAGGGAGAGCCTGATATCTCGTACCTATCCACACTTAGCAGCCCAGAGAGACAGAGAATGAGCTCTGCTGGCTCTTCTCCTTCACATCCTCACTGGCAGAGTGCTAGGGACGTGTCTGGTAATCAGACGCAACCAACAGAGGATATTGGTAACTTAGAGGTATATCCATAACTCATTATCTCTTCACTAATGTGCGGATGTTTCTGCTTTCATGTTTTCGTATAATTTTTTTTTCTTCTATTGGTAGTAAATCCTGAAGTTGGGTTACTCTAATAGAAATCATGGAGATTGGCAAGGTTCACAAGGTTGGACAGGATAGAACTTATTGTTCTTTGATGTTAATATAGGTCTCCATTAATTGTAAGATGGAAAAATAATAGAAGCAAGCAAGTTATTGCAGATATTATTTAGATAATTTTTTGTATTGTCTAAGTAAAAAATGTATTTTCTTTTGTTTCTACATGTCTAAGCGTGTAACTAGGACTGAATATGGTAAAGAAAGCCTCAAGTGCACCCGTTCGGATGAGTTTGATGTGAGATAGTTTTTAACCAAAATCGTCAATTCAAGAATTGTGAATTGCATAAATTGAGTTAAATAGTAATTTCTTAATTATGATGTGTTTGTATGGACCTATATAATGCGTTGGCTTTTTTTTTTGGAGCTTGGGTAGCACTTGGCTCTTCTGGTTCACTCGCTGACCAATTGATGGGCCTAAGTGCAATTGAAATTAAAGTCAACTGAAATTTACACGCACATGATTGTTGACATCTGATGTTTTCTGGCCTGTAGTTTGGGAACAACAACAGTACATCTAAGGTCAAAAGGCGAAGCTTAGATCTTCAAGACTTCTTAATGAATTCACGCCCAAGGCCACCTGTTGGCAGTCCAGCAACATCACTGAAGGAAGAGGAGAAATCACATTCGAGCGAATGGGTTGATAAGATCATGCTAAACAGGCGATCCGGCCATAATGATATGTATGCTGAGTAAAAAAACCTTCATTACACTTAATAGTTTCCGATTCACATCTTCTCTCTTTCAAAAGGGTTAATAACTATCTTAAACTAACTAGAGTTAGTGGTCTATGTAGCGATGTAACCCCGTCTGGGCATTGGGTGGAAGACAACCGACAGTTACCTGAGATGATTTATCAGAGACACTCCCCTGATCCTTCAAAGATATGCTCAGAACAACCTTTTAGCAAATTTTCAGGTAATAGAAAGGAAAGCCAGGATACTGATGTACATAGGAATAGATACGAGACAGCCACCACGGATGACTCTGATGAGCTTGATGCCGCAACAAGTGATTCTTCTGAGACAGACTTGCTTTGGCAACTCAATCTTCCCAGAGTTTCCAGTATCCCTAATGGGCTCGGATCGAAACCCAAGAGACCAAATTTAAAGCAAGTGAAGAGCCCAGAAACCAGGTATTTTGGAGTGTTTTTATAATTTTGTTCTTCTCCTGTATCCAGCATGAAGATTTCTTCCATTCCAACTCTTTAGGTGGTAATTTGACATATGGAATTATGGACTGATTTACCAAAGGAGAGGAAATGAGAGGGAAACTAAGGATGTTTTTGGATCAACAATACGGGTAAGGCAAAGGAAACGAGGGATCTAACCATTCGCAACACGAATGGAAACTCCATTTCCATTTCCTTTTCCTTATCCAAATCCATGACCCGAATACAACCTATTTGAAAAAAAAATTAGTTTCTACACTTTACCATCTTCTATCTTTTTCGTTACATTTTTCTTTCCTTCTATATATTCCGTAACAAATACAATGGGGAGCTGCTTAAAAAAACATTTTACTCCTCTCCCTTCCAATGAGTATTATCTGTAACTGTTGCAGTTTATTCCCTTTGTAGAAGTAACGAGGTTGAATTACAATTAGTCATCCACTTGTATGAATGAAGAATGTATATTTGTGGTGTTGGAAGGATACTTTCTGACGCTGTTTTGCAGCTTGTACTAGCTGCATTTTAGTTTGTCACCCTTGGGCAATATAATGTATAATTTTCAATTATTTTCTTTTTCTCTGTCTGTTAGGAGTTTAATTCCACCACCGACAACGCGGAGGCTGTCCAACGGTTTCACTTCGCCCTTGCACAAGTCCGGAAGGCAGCAAATTCCTGTTGATGGGAAGAGAAAAACAGGAAGTGGGAAGTAAGAATGTGCTGCTTATGTAGCAGTGATGAAAGTGATTTTGTATTCTTTCTTCGTTTTGTTTTGTTTTCCCTGTGTAATTAGTTAGTTACATAGAGAGAGAGAGAGAGGTGTTTCCACAAATGGGAAGTGGCAATAGCAGCAGTTGCTTGAGTTTGTCCAGTTGGTGATCCCTTAAATGATGGGTGTTTTTTTACTGAGGTTTTCTGATTTGTTTATATAAGTGATGATATATTTGTGAACTCCTGTTTTTTTGTCGGAGAAGGAAAAGAATAGAAAGAGTGAACATATCATTTATTTCATCTTCTGCAGCATTCCTGTTGCCGGTGTGGGTAGAGTTGTCATTATCAATTTCACAAGACAATAGTGGCTTACATCGTTCACATATAGATACACCCTTTGCTTGTAGGTACCACAAGCACATGGCCATGTCACCAAATAAAAGATTCCTTGGGAGGAGTAATTATTCGGTAGTCTTGGGGTACACAGTGGACTCTTACGCTTATTCATGAATTTGACATTAATATGTGATAAAGGAGTCAAGGCACTATGTGGCAGTGTTCCAATATTACCAAATAATTTTTTCTTTAGGAGACCTAATATATTTTTTTTGGGGTCAAGGCAATTTCTACATTTATTGGCAATAGGGTAGAAGTTGGTGAGAGTTGAATTTTAGACCTGGTAGATGGATTTCTTCATCTAAAATGGGGTTTGAGATTTTATTCATTAGCTAGGTGGAAACAAGTGGTGGCGTGAGACGCAAAATAAAATTTATCACGATTTTATTTGACAATTTGAGTTGATTTTTCGTTCATCTTGATGTGTTCTCAAGTAATACAAAATATTACATTGATCAGACATTATTATTTATCATAATAAAAGTAAATTTTCAATGTCTGACTGTATTGTTTCTTATAACTAATATGATTCGATCATGTCGTTATCAATGTACAATCAATTTAATCTTTTGCTTGGATAATAAATACATCTAGACTTAAAAAATAAACAGTTTGAATCGTCAAGGCAGAGGATAATATGAGGAAAAAATTAAATGAAAAGATCTTGATTCATGGTATTCATCACCTTTAAGATTTAGAACTTCCTTAATATGCTCATTTTTTTTTACTACTTTAAATTATATGTCTTCCACTTGTAGAGATGTTATTGCAAGCTTGTGGAGAGTATACACAGACAACGGGAAAAAAATAAGGAAGTCCACAATATTTCAATATTTTATATTTCAATTTTGTCAAGTTTTGGTGAAAATAAGGAAGTTCATAATTTATCTACTCATCAAAAGATTAATTTGTCATGTATTGAATTTTATCCCTTTTGAAATTTTGATGTTAAATTTGTTATATATCCTTTTAACGACATAAAAGAGAATACTCATTTCCGCATTATGGCTTAAAGTTAATATTTTTTGTGATCCAAATTTGGTTTGAGAATTGAAATATAATGTTGCTTTGACTAAAAAAAAGAGAAATTTTTACCATAAGAACTCAAAATGCATTAATTTTGCACTCCACGTCGACATGGAAAACATAAAATTACAATCAAATTTCTCAATTTTTCTCTAACAATTCTTATTTTGCAGCAAGAAAATATGTACATGCGTAGAAAATAAATAAATTGGAGAAACTGTGTTTTTATTCCATCATCTTTAATACACCGCTTTAGTACCAAATTTTTCTCGTTAATTACGTTTGTAGAGATGAAACAAGAAATAAAAAGTCCCAACTTTTTAAAACTTACCTAATCTCAAAGGTTTTAAATAATAATAAAAAAACCTTCAATCCCATATTTATTTATTTTTACATAGA
>JABCMJ010003015.1:0-10015 GCA_014822125.1 Arbutus unedo
TTCAGCATCTCCTTCCACAAGTCTTAAACGTCGAACTTTGTCTAAATAATTCCGGCAATCCTTTGCAAAATATGAAAGCTTATCAGGTCCCTTGGCCTGAATATGAAGTGAGTCATAAGTCTTATGCAATTTGATGCCGGCTTTATCATTCAATACAAGTTTTCTTTTCACGTGTTCATCAAGCACCCTATTGCACTTGTAAAACCTCTTTCCTTCCGGGTTTAAAGAAACATTTAGGCGAGCTGGACAACTAATTTTTGTTCGTGGTCGTGGCTTGACAGGTTTGCTTCCTCGTGCTCTTGCCTTTCCACCTTTGCTGCATTGAAGAATTACATGTCTCACGTTTCTATCACTTCCCTTTTTCGATGATCTTTTAGCCACAGCAAACCCGTTTTCTTTAGCAAATCTCGAGTAATACAAATAAGTCTCATTTGATGTGTCGAATTCCATTCCCACCTTCGGCTCCTCAACTCTATCAACACAATTTTCTGTTGCCTCCTTTCCATCCTTACTAGTATGTATCTCATTATACTCATTCATTAAAAAATCACTTGATACCTCATTTGCTTCTCCATTGTCTATGCTCCGTACTTCTCCATGTACAACTTGAAACATATTCTCCCGATTCAAAAATAAACCCAAACTTATTAACTTTCAAGTGCATTTTTTTCGAGTCAACAAAATTAATAAACATGAATTTGCATTTGAGACAAAATTATAAACCCAAACTAACAAACTAATATGTTCCTTAGTAAATTAATAAACATATCGTCTGCTTCTCATTAGTATGTTCCTTCTTATTCAATCTAATTTGTATAATACAGCAAATTGAGATAGAATTATGTTCTTTCTTATTCAATCAAGATTAAGCAATACGCCATTTTTTTCTTCTAATGTTCATTCTTTTTCAATCAAAATTATGTTCCAGTCAAAACTCATGAAACAGATGCATGAAACAAATGAGAGGTTCTACATACATAATGCATTTTTGCGCCAACTTTTCCTTAAAGATACATCAAACACATGCAGGAAAAATTAAATAGAGAAAATCCAAATAGTGAAGATCCACTAACCGTAAACGAGCCAATCATCTTCTCCTTCGCGTAGGACGGGTCTGGTCGCTGGATATAGCTTCAGGTCGCACCGGAATTAGGTGGTGGAGGTCACGCCGGAGTTGGGCGGAGCTTGGGCGGTGGAGGTAGCTGGTGTTGGTGTGGTAACCGGGGGAATGAAACCAATTTTGGGAAAAATTGAATTTAGTTTTTTTGTCTTTATAATATGGGGATGGGTCCCACTCGACTGGCATGTACGCTGGGAACTGAGCAAATTTTGGGGGGAAACTGAATTTTGGTTTTTTTGTTTTTATAATATGGGGATGGGTCCCACTTGGGGTGTGGTTGCAAGTGTGACTGTGGGTGTGCCTCTAGCATTATTGAATAGAGATAAACATTTTTACTTATTATCATTTCAAACCTCATTTCATCACCTTCATGACAATTGACAAATCTATTGGTGTAAATAAGATGCTCAATTAAGCATAGCATAGTGTGTTTTTTTTTTTTTTTGTACTTGGGGACTGAAATTACATCTAAGTTCCCTCTTAACGGATTGAAATTTTAGTTAAGTCCTCCTCTTAACAGTTCCTAACGGATCTTAAAAGGATGTCAGTAATTAAACTATATAAAGTTCGATTTGATAGTTTAGGGACTAAGTAAATAAAATTGATAGTTTCGGAATATTTTAAAAGTTTTTGGCATAATTTAGGGACCAAGTAAATATTTAACTTTCTTTTCATCCAAGACACGTAAATTCTCTCTTTTCTCACCTTAACGTACGGAAATGTCTCTTCGTTTTATTTTCTTCTAAATGTATTGATTTTCTTTTCTTTTTTGTTTTTTTAACTTTTTTCAATTATAAATATGTCATCGTCTTGTACATGTAGTAAAGATATGTGATACAGAAAAGTGTTAAGACCTCATGCAACGTTGTCGAGGATCAGTGAATTATTTTTCCACACCACCAGGCCTAACCATCGACATTCAGTTCCCCAATAATGTAAATTAGCTTGAGAAGGTCTTTCCTCTATCTCACGATAGTTAATTCAAGACAAACGAGCTTGATTAAAGCGTCTTGTCCAAAGTCTACTAGTTATTTCATAAACCTCAGTCAAAATTGAACTAAATTAATTATTATTTTTAGTTCTTGACTTGTTTTTTACGTAGTTAACTTTTTTTAATATATTTGAATTTTTTATTTAGAGTTTACAAGAGTAATAAAAAATAAAATTTCGAATCAAATTAAGAAATCATATTTTAAAGATTAAAAAAACTAAAAAAGTTTGTATGTTCTTAATTTTTGTATATTTAATCGAATTTTTTAAGCTTTTAATCACGATATTTCACTTTCTAAATTCTAGTTGTTAAGTTTAAAAATATTTTTTTTAAAAAATAACAAAAATAGTAAAAAATAAACAATTTACTCAAACCTACAACACACAATTTTGGACGTTTATATTTAATGGTTTTCATCACTCGAGCCCGAAAACGTAAGATTTTTAGTTAAAGTTATAGGTATTCTCACAGTACTATTTGTAGCACCGGATGACGCTCTCAAAAAATGAAAGATTGCGATCGCAACACATAAATGCGAGTCACTTTTTATCTCTCACTGGCCTAAAAAATACATCATTATATTTCACCTGTTAAATTAATCGTCACATGATTTATAACAAGCACTACATTATCAAAGTAGTGATTGTCGCAGGGTATTGTTCCGAGAACAAACAACAACTTTTTCTTCACGGTGTCAAAAGTATGAGTTGTCAAAAAGATTACGTATACTTTTTGTGTTACTGTGACATAAAACGATGAAATAAAAAAATAACAAAATTATAGAAAGATGGAACCTGAAAATAGCATAAAAATGATTAAGTCTAGTGTTAGAAATCATGTCCTTAGGACAGATTTCACCCTCGCTACTGTGATTACGATTTGAATAGGTGCATGTCACCTAGGATAAAATGATCAAAATTCCAACGAAGCAGCACTACAATCGTTGGGCCTAGTTGTTGGGTCTAATATATTCCAAGGCAAAATTGGTGCGTGAGCGTACCAGAAAAAAGAGTGGAACTAGCCTTTTCAGAAAAGAAACTTATAACTGCGACAGTTAAACTAACAATTACCAATTGTTTGCATGGTCTGTACGTTCTCTTACCTCAACAAAGAGAATTTTTCTAGAGTCTTGACACTGTTAGGGATTGATTCCCGAGACCCAGTGACGAACGCGCACAGATTATACACAAAAAAATATATAAAACCCTACAAGGCGGAACTAAGGTTCATACCTTCGAGATCTCTCTAGTTTGATCTCAACAAACTTTATAATTTGGTCTAATAGAAGTATAAGGACGACTGGGATGATCTTGTTCGACTGATCTCGCGATCTTCTACCGTGATCCTACTATACCTTGATCACGAATTAAGTGTGGGCTAAAAAACGTGATGTCCTTGTCTTCATAAAATCTCTCTCAATAGTTCCAGTATTAAGTTGTGTCTGACCTATAAAGCATAGTGGTGTATATATAGGCAACGATAGGGACTCTAATGAGAAGTATGGATTGGGCTTTCTAATCCAACCCAAATTAATTATGAATTATATAAATTACAATTCATACCACTAAAGAATTATAATTGCATTTCATTCCCATATCTCAAAATTATATTTTGAGCTCCATGTTATTAAATGCTTATTTATCTCCCCACGTTAAGATTACAGTACCCATTGATTAAAATAAATTACTGATAATTTATTTAATCAACATCTATAAAATTTCTTGAGACCTTCTACTTAACTTATTCGTTATGTCGGATACTAATATCTACTTACAAGGTTTAACATAATCGAAACTTATAAGTTTTTTCAAGATGATATCATCAATCCCTATAAAGGGACGTGGATTTAATTAATAACTAACAATTATCATATAGTTAATATTGTGACCCAACTCACGTAGACTATTGGCCCACAATGCCTCACTCTATAATGAATCAAAGTTAAAAACATTAAATGTACATATCCATTAATTATCTTTGGGTTAAGAGCATAAGCATTCATAATAACTATGAGGTACGAATTGTATTATATTATCAGTATAAATATAATTACCTCAAAGTAGTTCTGTACAATACACACAAAGTGTACTAACATAGTGAATTGAAACTATATCATTTCTTGTAGTCAAGATAGACGTATTGAAATACTGTGTTACAGTCTTACTGGTGGTGTGTCCAACTTCACCTAAGACTGTGAACCAAATACTTATATTTTATAAGAACCGATAATTTGATCCTTTGTGTATAAGTCAAATTTTACACACCAGATTATCTACTATGTGAAATAAGAGACACCTATGCATAATATGATATGATATAATGCAAATATTATCCATAAAGATTCTCATCAAGAAAATAAATAACTGTTTAAATAATTCAAATAAATATTAATCCATTACATAAAATCATAGATTGTAGTATAAAACCCTAATAGAGACGTGGCAAATCGAAACTAGAAACAAGATAAACAATCACAAAGACATCAAATGATAAATTTAAGACAAATTTACATTTGAGAAATACAAAAAATCCAAGTTACTTCAAACTAAGTTAAGAACTACTCCCATGGATATAGGTGAAAGTTTATAAGTACAACTACTGCTATGACTATGGCTATAATAAACTAGGCTAAACAAACTAAGTGCAGGAAAAGAAAGAAAAGATGAGTGCAGAAAAGATAAGTTGTGTGGAGGTTCGTCCCCTTTTTTCCTTTGTATCCTTACTCCTATTTATAGATCACTAGTGCAGGATGCCATCTTCTTCCTTTGAATTTTCCTGTATGGTTTTCTGCACGATATATCCTTCAATGGAAGAACCAATCGTGGTTGATCCACTTCGACCATCTCCCTATGTACTTTTATGTTCTAGATGCACGTTCTACCACTTTTTTCTCTCTTGATTCCTGAACATGCATAACAGTTACAATATCTGCCCATGCATATGAAACATCGCCGCTTCGCATTCTGCATACGTCATCATGGCGACAGTTCATTAACTGCCTTCAAGGTTTGAGCGACAACATTTGTAATTCTTGTGCATTTTATTGTGTGTGTGTACTCTCAGAATGTCACGTGTTGCATTCTTATTGCAAGAGCTATTTAGAGTATCAACATAGCCCCCACATTAGCATAAGTTAAGGCTTTGAATTATGGTAGTGGACACTTAAAATGTCCATTTCCCGCCAAAAAGGGTTTGCAAGGAATCAACAACTATTTTTTCTTCCGACTTTACAACTCCCTTACTGGACACTTCGTATTCCACTTATAAATATGGACACTTAACATAGCGAATCCATTCATTTTTCATTGTAATTTATCATGGGAACCCTTGAAACTATTATCCAATATTTTGAAGCCCTTGCCGTTGATACCAATTTTGTCAATCCTCTAATGGCCAAAACTACCTCTTTTTTGATCTCAGGGAGTTGGGATGATAAATTCCCTATCTTTGAACCATGCCCTCAACCAAATTAGGATCTTTCTATCATTATAACTCCAAAAACTATGATTCAAGTCATCATGAATGGTGCCAATCCCCTAGAGGTTTTCACCATTCTTGTACTGGGGTGATGAGCCTCTACCATCCTTCATTTACTAACACGAATGTACGTTCCAATTTGATAGACTAACTTTATTCTTCCTATTATCGTCCTAATTTCCTTTGAGCAGTTGAAATCGAAAGATATTCCAGAGCTCTTAGAATTTGAAATAATGAAACATTTGACTGCCATACAGAAGAAGAAATGGTCAGACAAAGTCCATTGTGTTCGTTGTCTGGTCGGGTACAACGAATTTCCTACTTTGGCTCCTCTTGAGGATGATGCCAATTGGTTCAAAGAGATAGTAGCCAATTTCCATTATGGCTATGCAAAATTTCATACAGATTATTCCATCTACCTTGCCGACCTTGATGGCCAAGTAAAAAAGGCTAAGGAACTACTAGTTGCTTTTGCTTTTCTTCCTTTTGACATCTTGTTCGAGGATATTCCTTGGTCAAACTTTATTTGGGCTTGCGAGGTTGTTTCAGCTTCGAATGTGGTGTACCACCTTTTACAAGATTCATGCTTTCACAACACATCTCCCAAATCTCATAACATAGTTACGTTTCCATTAGCAGGACAATTCCTTCGATTAGGTGTGGCATGCATACCATACCATGAAGGACAAGTTACAACGTGTCCATTACAAAATCCTTAACCTCAAAGATATACTCTTCGAATTGCCACCTAATGCCCCAAAAGCATTTTGAAAGCGTCACAAAGTTGTACTGAAGTAGCATGCAGTAAAAGAGGCTACACTCAAACGTAAGGCTAAAGGACTTCTTTATAGCCTTTCATCTAGTGGCCAACCAGTGGTTTAAACATAAGGCTAATGCGTAGAACAAGAAAGTCGAAAAGGAATTCCTTGAGTTCACTTGGGAAAAATTCCACACCCAAGTAAGTTAGACATTTTCCCACTATTTCAAGGTTACTCCTCGTTGCCACTGGAAAACTCCATTATTTGAATAGATCAAAGGAAAAAACTTCTTTTGTTTTGATTATTTTTTTATGTAGTCTTTCCTTCGATGTAACTTTTGTTTCTTCACTTTAAATGTGCGTAGTAAATAATTTTCACTGAGCAATGCAAATTTCGAAAAGTTAATACTTCTCATATGTTTATCAAAACATACTTTTATGACAATCCATCATGACACATCTAATCCGGTCTTGTCATCATTAACCTACTGTCAATCTAATATTAATTCTGGAGCAAACACGTGGCAAGAGTGAGTAAATGGCTTCACCGCACTTATCTCGCTGGTCTGACATGGATTTTAGTATAAATAGTGAGTGAAGGTTAGATTTTCTTACTTCACTCCATGCCTTTGAATAAAAAATGGTGAGATACAGTAATGGTCCCCCAACGTTCAACAAAGCATAAGAAAAACGCCTAGGGGAACTTTTGCTGACTTTTACCCAGAACATGACTGCGACCATGGAGCGATACATTCAAGAGATAATGGATAACATAGTCTTGCCAGCCCTTGAAGAACTGAAGCGCAGGATATCCTCACTGAGAACAACGTCAAGCGTCCTACCATCTCAACTTTCACAACAGCAATGGGGGAATCATCTAAAGCTATCAATTAATGCTTAGATTTTCCATCCTAACTTTACTCTCTTTTGTATATCGCTATCTTTTGCTTCAAACTGCTTTCAGTTCGATCTTTCGTAAACACTACAAAGTGTTCTCTATTGTAATATATTCATGAATATATAAAAAATATCCGTTTCTTATGCTTTTGCCCAAACTACAATTGCTGTTATGTATTCTTTTGGTCTTATTTCTATGATAAAGATACCTGAACAATCACATATATGTTGGGTCAAATAAGGCAAAGATGCCGCACCATTTCATGATATGCACACAATCTCTCCCTTTTGGCAGTTGCGAAACGCGCACATTTTTCGACAAAAGGCACGTCACCCATTTTTGCATTAATGGGTGTCTTTTTAGTCCTTTCACCCCACATTTTCTTGCATATGCGGCATAGACGCATTGGTTTCTACTTTTCCAAATTAGCGAAGCTTGCCTAGTTAGCTTTCTTTACTACATTGTGTTAAAGACGTAACTTTTCATCTTGCAAGAGATCATCATGGCTGAGTCTCACCGATCAATACTTTTCTTTCTCTCTATTGCCGATGAAAAATGGACTGAGTTTGTACGATCTAGGATCGATTTATGGTGGAGCAATGGATAGAAGTGAAAACAGAGCTTGATCATTTGACTTAGGCTCTTGCTTACTGGTTTGTTCAAGCCAAAACGCTAAAAAAAACAACTAGAATGAAGCCAACAAGTGTCAAACCTCATTTGACTCCCTTCTAACTACATTTCTGAAGATGTAGTTTAGGTTGTTTTGTGTTTTTGTTTTCGGCACAGCCATGCTAGCTGTTTCCACTTGTACATGATATTATGAATGAAAATGTCTTTTTTTTACTGCTTTACTTGTTATGGTCACAAACAGTCACTTACAAGAATTTTCAGTTTTTAAACAAATTTCATCATAATTAGTACTTTCGCTGACTCAACACGAGACCCAAGAGTTGGGTTATGTCAAGCTAATATTGTATCGTGGGCCCACTTTTCTAGGCCCAATATCTTTTAAAAGAGAAGTGTTAGAAATATTAGAATAGTTAAGTTAGATTAGTCCCACATTGGTTATGTGGGAAGCTTGTATTCTATATTCTCTATATAAGTATAAGCTCTTGTGTTATGGTGTATGAATCATCCTATACACTTTTATCTCACTCTTTATTTTCTATCTCGATAACATGGTATCAGAGCACGATCTGATTCCACCCTAGATTAAACCCCAACCCTAGAAATAAAACCTGATCTTATTCTATCCAAGATAAAATCCTTACCCTAAAAATAAAACCCTAATCTATAGCCGCCACCCTAGATAAAACCCTAATCTACAGTCGCCCCCATTTGTTGCAACCATCTACTATCGCCAGCGACTACTGCCTACTGTCCTATCTGTTGTCGCACCCCTGTTGGTGCCCCTACTACTTGCTACTACCTTGGTGCTGCTTGCTACTCTTTGGCCCATCCCTCTTTGCTATTCTCTGGCCTAGCACTCTTTTGCTACTATTGTCGCTGTCCTCGACCACCGTTGCTGTTGTTCCCATCTTTGTTGATATGCGTGCTCTACTTGACTAGATATGTTTGCTTCTGCTCTTGGTGGTTGATCCAATCCTCATGCCATTCCTCTCGTTTGTTGCACCCTGCGATTATTATCACGATTTGTATGTCTTCTTATTGATTTGATCGGATCTGCCTATTCTGATCCATTGGTATGTTGTTATCCCAGTTATTTGGTTGATTGATTAAGGCAGTTATTGGTTATTTCTTTTTATCTATTGGTTGATCTTTTGATTTGTGGCCGATTCATTGTCTTTTAGAACAATGTCTGAATGGGAGTCTGAGTCCGCTACCTCCCATGTTACTCATACTGTTCCTAGTTCTTCTCGATTTCATGACAAGCGGCCTATTACCTCTATTCTTCTCAATGACAAAAACTATGCTCTTTGGGCTAAAGCTGTTGAGGTATATTTTGAGGGTGATTCAACCTCACAGTGGCTTACTGATGACCCTCCTGCCAAAACCAGTCCCCTGTTTCCAGCCTGGAAATCTGAGGATGCTCGCATTCGTACCGACTTATGGAATAGTATGGAATCTCATATTAGTGGCCCTTTGATGTTTTTACCTACCGCCAAACACATATGGAAACAGACTCAAGAGATGTATTCTGGCGTTAACAATCTTTAATGGACATATGATCTTCATCAAGCATTTTTTTCTCTGACCATGGGTGAACAGACTTTGGAATCTTATTATGCTCAGTTTTGTGGTATTTGTGAAAGAGATCAAGATTGCTGAACATATTTCTAACGATATTCAGGTTATGGAGCATCAGCAACAGTCTCTGTTTGTTGTTCGCTTTCTATCCAGTTTGCATTCTCCTACATATGATTTCGCTTGTTCACAGCTTTTGGGAGATCAGACCTTACCATCTCTTGGTGAGGTCTTCAGTCGCATACGTCAGGCCACCATCTTCAACAGTGGTTCCACTTCTGGATCTCAGTTATCTTTTGACTACTCTGCTTTAGTTATGACAGTTTTTTGTGGTGGCTATACTTGTGGTGGCTTGACGCTAGGGGGAGTTAGGCGTGGTAATTTCAATCATGATTTAGGCAAAGGGGGATATAGTCATAGTAGTTTCAACTATAATTCGAGCTAAGGTTCTGGTTGCAACTCCAGCTGTGGAGGTCGATCACCAGGAGGAGGTGGCTGAGGTCATGGGCCAGTGCCTCGTCACTACACTTGGTGCAATGCTGATAATCATACCATTGACTATTGTTG